>CAUYUJ010002832.1:0-27500 GCA_963575745.1 Prorocentrum cordatum | reverse complement strand
GCCACCGTCCACATGCGTCCCCCCCACTAAGTACAGCGCTTCGTAGCCACATAGGGAGCTCCACCGAAGACCCCAGTGGGACCGTCCGAGCGCGCCCTGAAACACCCAATTTGGCATTTTCACCCACCCATTACAGCGTTTCGTGGCCCCACAGGGAGCTCCACCGAAGACCCCAGTGCCACCGTCTGCATGCGTCTCGCACACCCAACCGTACGTCGACGAAATGTTGCACCACTTTTGCCGCGCATTGTCAGCTGTATTGCATTGCTCCTCCCCCCCTCCCCATGATCTTAATATTGGGCACATGGCAAAGATCCCTTGGCGCCCCCCCCAGGGCTCGCGACAGAATGTTGCACCACCGAGCCGTTTCGATGAACCCGGGACCGCAGCCAATGTTACGATTGGGGGGGCGGTGGAAGCGAACATCCATTGCAAAATCGGCTTGTTTTCTTGACAACACCAGGTGGTGCAACATTTTGTCGATGTACCGTTTGGGACTCTGTATTTTTGATGTGTTCGTTTGCCTTTCCTTCGAAGATAGACGCGCTGACCACGCGGGGGAAACCATGAGGGCGGACGTCATAGCGCGCTGCGAACCAAGAGACGCTTTGATGACACGGACGGCAGGCAGGAGGATGATGAGGAGGAGGAGGAGGAGGAGGACGGAGAGGAGCAGGGGTGGAGGTAGAGGAGGAGGAGGAGGAGGAGGAGGAGAGGAGGAGGAGGAGGAGGAGGAGGAGAAGAGAATGATGAGGAAGACGATGGAGAGGAGGACGATGACGATGATGAGGCGGGGGAGGATGAGGATTCGGATGTGAATTCGGACGATTCGGAAGAGGAGGAGGAGGACGACGAGGAGGAGGAGGAGCAGGAGGACGAGGACGAGGAGGACGAGGAGGAGGAGGAGGAGGAGGAGGAGGAGGAGGAGGAAGAGAGGGAGGAGGAGCAGGAAGGGGGATAGGAACAGGAGCAGCAGCAGCAGCAGCACCATTGGCAGGAGGAGAGCGAGGAGGAGGAGGGGGAGGAGGGGGAGGAGACCGCCCCAAGACGGCCCAAGAGGCGCACAAGACGGCCCCAGAGGGTACCAAGACAGGCTTCAGAGGGAGCCACGGCAGTGGAAGAAGCCTTCAATTTCTAGCCTTCGGCTCCCAGACGCCCACGCGAGGCCCCCAGGGGATCCCAAGAGGCATTCAAGAGGCGCCAAGCAGGCCCCGAGAGGCCTCCTCACCCTTGCACGTGCGAGGAGGCGGGCCTGCGTGCTCGACGCCGCCGCGCCTTGCTGTCGCCGCCGCCGCCCGCTGCCGTCGGCTCAATCCCGAGCGCGCCTGGGGCCCGCCGCGCGCCGGCCAGACATGGCGGCCGCGGCCGCCGGCCCAGCCGTCGGCCCGGCGGGGCCACCTGCCCGGCGGGTGCGCTAGAAGACAACGCCCCAGGAAAGCCTCCCCGAGCCCCTCTCGCTCGACGTGGAGGCCGTGCAGAACACGAAGACAAGCGTCTGGCTGGTCACCTCCCCGCGCCCGCTCGCAGAGAGAGCGGAAGCTGGGGAACGTCTCGTGGCGCCGCGCTCAAAGACACAGGAGCAGATGATGGAGGCCTTCCTGGATGCTTGCGCGAACCCGGTGCGGCCCCAGCAAGGGCGCGCCGCTGGGCAGACAGCGTTGCCCAGGCTGGCTTCCTACTTCCAGGAGTACCACCGCCCCGACCCAGACAGCCGAGAGCAGCACCAGCACGGGCACTTCACCGTGAAGTATGGCGGAAGCGTGCGCTTCCTGCCAATCAAGAAGGCGCTGCTCGCGCGGCCCGGGCTCGCGTCCCACTGGAAGGGAGGCTTCAGCGGCTACTGGCAACCTGCGCGGCGCCGAGCGTCGCCCTTCCGATTTGCTCGAACCGGGCCTGGTCGATTCTGCGACGCGAAGCGCACCGAGTCGGATCGATTCGATTTATTTGCGCGAGGACGGAGCGAACCGAGTCGGATCGAACCGAGTCGGATCAAGTCGATCGATTTGCGCAAGTCGGTTCGAGTCGAGCGATTCGGGCGCACAAGGTGCGGTATTGCGGACTGGCGTCGCCCCCGAAGAAGCCCGCGGCGGCCTTGGACCCGCGCCTGGTGCTCCGGGCCCCGCCTGGCGAGAAGCCTCACCCAGCCATCCTGGACAGCGTGCGCGAGCCGGCGACAGCGGCTGCCATGACTGCCAGGAGGCTCCGCGCCGACAACGCCGCAGCGGAGCAGGGGAAGGAGCCACGTCGCCTGACGGATGGCGACGTCTGGGCCCTCGTGGTCCGGTCTGGCGCCGCGGACCAGCAACTGGCGCTGTTCGCGAAGCAGCATGCTGGGCATGCGATGGTCGAGTACTTGTTCAAGCGCAGGAACACTTTGAACAGCGTCATCGACGATACCTGGGCCTGGGAGGAGATCGACGACAGCGCTGTGCAGCAGTGCCGGGCCACGCGCCTCGAGGCGATGGCCGCCGCCGACACGGGGGACTGCGTCTGCGGGGGCCAGTGGCTGTCCTACGTGACGTCCAGCATGGTGGCGAACGGCGTGCCCTTGGCGGAGTTCTGCCACGATATCCACGTCGCCATGCAGGCGGGCCGCTCCCCCGCCACCCCAGTGGTGGTCCTGGCTGGATCCGTCGGCGGCGAGGGGGAGAGCATCTTCCTGAGGGCTCTGCTGAACGTCTTCGCGACCCACCGCGCCGTCTTCCCGACGCCTTCCAAGGGCAATTTCCCTTTATTGCACCTTCCAGAGGCGAAGGTGTGCTTCTTAGACGAGTACCGGTTTACCCATTGCAGCAGCTATGGTTCGACGGGGGCGCATTGCCGCTGAGCCGGCCCCAGAATGAAAAAGGGTGCTCTGGGCACTTCTTGTGCATAGGTTCGGCCCCTGTTTTCATCGCGACCACGTTGGCGGACCTAGACGTCCTGGAGGCCGCAGCGCAACCGAGCCCCGCGACCGGGAAACCGTTCGACGCGGAAGCTTCCATGCTTATGCGGCGTTTGAAGATCTATCGCTCCGATGTGAGACAGCCGAAGCCGGCGGCTACTTTGCCGCGTTGCCCGCGTTGTTTCGCTGGACTTGTCATTGGGCAGGCCGCGGCGTACGCTGCAGCCGCCGCGCCCCCGGCGCCCGTCGCGTGAGCGACGGCCAAACATTGTTTTCACCGTGCCTGTCAACATCGTCGTCGCCGCCGCCGTCGCCATCATCATCGCCACCATTCTCATTTGAAACAACGGCATCGCCATCGTGATCCATACCGGACAGTTTGCAGGCCTGCCGTTGTTCCCCACGATCCGGCGGCGCGGTTGAGCACGCGTGCCTTTAACAACGCGCCTTGTCCAGCCACGTCGGGGCGTGGGGCCATCGTGCCCGTTGTGAATGTTCCATTGTAACGCGCCGCCGCACCAGTCCATCCAGCAACGATACCCGGGGGAACCGCCGGCATGCGTGGAGTCCCCGTGCCGTCTGAATTCGCACAGGGACTTGTCCAGCCACTCCGGGTTTTGGAGCCGTCTGGCGTTTGGAATTTTCAACGCTTTCTCCTCCTCGTTCCCCCGCTTCTTCTTCCTCCCCCCCCTCTCCTCCGCCTCCTCGTCCTCGTCCTCGCCGTCGTCGTCGTCGTTCTCCTCCTCCTCCCCCTCCTTCTCCCCCTCTTCCGTGTCCTCCCCCGCCTTCGTTCCGGCCCAGACTTCCTCAGACCTTCCCTCCAGCCCTCTCTCGGAATCGGCCTCCGACCATCAATCCAACCCTCCGTGGAGCCCTCCTTCGAACCCTCCGTCCAGGCTTCCCCCCAACCTCCATCCGGCTCCCCAGTCTTTCATCCTCCCTCCGACTTTTCGCCCCCCCTCCGACCCTTCACTCTTCGCCCCTTTTCCAATTCTTCGAGCCTCCTTCGACCCTCCCACTCCGCACACCTCCATCCTCCCTCCGATTCCTCACTCTTCCATCTCCCCTCCGACCGCTCGCTCCTCCCGCCGGCCCCTCGCTCCTCGCCCCTCCCTCCGACTCCTGACTCCTCCATCGCCCCTCCGACTCTTCGAGCCTCTTTCGACCCTCCCACTCCGCGCGCCTCCATCCTCCCCCCGATTACTCACTCTTCCATCTTCCCTCCGACTCCTCGTCCCTCCCTCCGAGTCCTCACTCCTCCATCGCCCCTCCGACTCTTCGAGCCTCCTTCGAGCCTCTCCGCACGCCTCCCTCCTCCCCCCGATTCCTCACTCTTCCATCTCCCCTCCGACTCCTCGCCCCTCCTTCCGACTCCTCACTCCTCCATCGCCCTTCCGACTCTTCGAGCCTCCTTCGACCCTCCCACTCCGCGCGCCTCCATCCTCCCTCCGATTCCTCACTCTTCCATCTCCCCTCGGACTCCTCGCTCCTCCCTCCGATTCCTCACTCTTCCATCGCCCCTCCGACTCTTCGAGCCTCCTTCGAGCCTCCCACTCCGCGCACCTCCATCCCCCCTCCGACTCCTCACTTTTCCATCTCCCCTCCGACGCCTCGCTCCGACCTCCGACTCTTCACTCCTCCATCGCCTTTCCGACTCTTCGAGCCTCCTTCGCCACTCCGCACACCGCCATCCTCCCTCCGATTCCTCACTCTTCCATCTCCCCTCCGACTCCTCGCTCCAATCTCCACCCCTGCTTCTGCCTCCACTTCCTTTCGTCCGACTCGTCACTCCTGCATCCTTCGTCCGACTCCTCACTCTTCCATCCTCCTTCCACCTCCCCGCGCCTTCCTCGGATTCCCCCCTTCTCCTCCTCATTCCTCAACCTCTTCATCCTCTTCCCCCTCCCCCTCCCCCTCCTCCTCCTCCTCCTCCTCCGCCTCCTGCTGCTCCTCCTCTTCCTCCGCCTCCTGCTCCTCCTCATCCTAATCATCACCGTCGTCGTCGTCCTCCTCCTCCTCGTCCTCCTTGTCGTCCTTCTCTCCCCCAGCCCTCCCTCCAGCCCTCACTTCCTCAAGCCCTCCCTCCAGCCCTCTCTCGGACCCGGCCTCCAACCATCCCTCCAAACCTCCCTGGAACCCTCCCTCGAACCCTCTTTCCAAGGCTCCCTCCGGCCTTCCGTTGAAACCTCCATTCCATTCTCTCTCTAACGCCCCCTCCAGTCGTGCAGCCCTCCCTCGAGCCCCCCCGCGACAGCTTCCTCCAACCCTCCCTGAACCCTCCCTCAACACTTCCCTCAACCCTCCCTGCGCTCTCCCTCAAACCGTAGATCGGTACCTGTCCAGCGGAGCGCAGTACCGTACGTCGACGAATTGTTGCACAACTTTTGCCTCGCATTGTCAGCTGCATTGCATTGCTCCTCCCCCCCCCTCCCCCTGATCGTAATATTGGGCACATGGCGAAGATCCCTTGGCGCCCCCCCCAGGGCTCGCGACAGAATGTTGTACCACCGAGCCGTTTCGATGAACCCGGGACCGCAGCCAATGTTAAGATTGGGGGGGCGGTGGAAGCGAACATCCATTGCAAAATCGGCTTGCTTTCTTGACAACACCAGGTGGTGCAACATTTTGTCGATGTACCTGCTAGGAAGTTTGTAGTTTCACATAGATATATGATTATATAAAATATAATCTAGACTGTCCTGGAGGATCCAGGAAATCCTGCAGCCCTTTGTTGCTCGAGGAAAAGAGCGACCCTCACCTCCCCCCTTTCTCCGCGAGGGGGGTGGGTGCGCGTGCATGGTAGCGGAGCTCGCTTGAGGATCGCGGGCCGCTCCGCACCCCGGCGAGCTCAAGGAGCCCCTCAGCAGCTGGCGGGCCGATCCACGCGAGCGCCGAGAGGACCCCTTGCTAGTCAGAGCTGCGGTCAGACCCGCGCTCTGACAGTGGAGGCCAAGCAGCCACGGAGAAGGCCAAGAAGCCGAACAAGCGAGGAGGCAGGTCGGCGGAGACGCGTCAGCACCGCGAGCTCCGAGGGACCGCCTTTAGGAAGCTCAAGGCGTGCGGCAGCAGAGCGCAGCTCACGCAGGAGGAGCGAGCAGCGGTGACGAGGCAGCTGAGAAGCGACATCGAGAGGATAGGGAAGCGTGTCAGCGACGTGCTAGACTATCAAGATGGAGCAGCAGCTGCAGCAACTGGTCGATCAAGTTCAGAGGCTGACGACGGAGAGTCAGAACATGAGACAGGAACTTCAGAACAGAGACGTGACGATCGCAGAGATGCGAGGTCAGCTTCAAGCTCAGCAACAGGCTCAGCAGCAGCGGGTAGCCCCGCGCGGCGAGATGATGGATCCGAAGATTCTTCACAAGGTGAAGCCGTTCGACGGCCACAGGGCGAGTTGGAAGACGTTCAGTTTCCAGTACAGAGCGTACCTGATCGCCCAGGATCGAAGGTACCGAGATCTTCTGGAAAGGTGCGAGGACGGAGCCCAGGAGGTGGACAACGTCAACCTGGACGCGCAGGAGGAAGAGCTAAGCACGCAGTTGTACTACGGCCTGGTCCTGGCGATGCCCGAGGACTCAGTAGGCGAGCTGATCGTGAGGAACAGCCCAGTAGGAGAAGGAGCCGAGTGTTGGAGGAAACTTCAGAAGGAGTACAACCCGAGCGAGGCAGGAAACGTGCTGGCGATGTGGACCAAGCTCACGGACACGAAGTTCGACGCCAAAGAAGACGTGATGGTGAGCATCAGCAAGCTGGACGAGGACATGGCAAGGTACCAGAAGATGGCAGGAGAACCAGTCTCGGACCTGATCAAGCGAGGCATCCTTACAAAGGCGCTGAAGGATCACGACGAGTTGCAGAAGCACGTGTTTCGGAACAGCAGTCGGCTAAGTACGTACGAGCTCCTGAGAGCCGAGGTGGTGTCGGCGTTGATGGCAGAGCGAGCGGTTCAGGACGACCCGATGGAGATAGGCGCGCTGAAGGGCGGAAAGAGACCGTGGAAAGGCCGCGGCAAAGGGAAAGACGGCAAGGGCAAGGAGAGGCCACCGAATCCCGACGCCGAGATCGAGTGCCACTACTGTCACAAGAAGGGCCACCGCAGCGCAAACTGCCGAAAGCGGATCGCCGACGAGAAGAATACATCCGAGAAGGACAAGAAGGACAAGAAGCAGCTCCGAAAAGAGAAGGGAAAAGAAAAGAAGAAGATCGGGGCAGCGGCAGTCAGGGAGCTCGAAAGGTTACGACAGGCAGGAGTGGGCACAGGAACAAGTTCGACAGCACCTACACAACAGATGTTGGGAAGTCAAGGAAGCGCCGACAGCGCGATGACTCAGCAGGTGCTGCGCCCAGTCAACTGCGCGCTGCAAGCGAAGATGATTCTGGCCCTGAGGGCAGAGGTCTCAAGAAGCGCAGCCACACGATCGACTGGAAGTACTGCTTGCCTAGCTACCACCAATATGTCTGCTGCTCTTGCAAGAAGACCTTTGAAGGATGGCGATGGCACTTCGATCAGTGGAAGCTGGACTACTGTGCCGCGTGTGCCAAGTACTGCCTGGACAGCTGGTTCAAGGACGAGGAAGAGCCAGACGACAACGAGAAGCCAAGACCAAAGAAGCACAAGAAAGACTATCAGTAAGTGCTGCGACGTGCCAGCTGCGGTGAGCCCCGCGCTGGCCGGCCCCAGGCATGTCACCGTCGCTGGTCTTCGGCCCGTGGATGAAGATCAGAGCCCTGCAGATGACCGATTGCGGTTAGCCCCGCTTCGGAATGCGATCATGCTCGACTCAGGTGCGCAGATCAGTGCGATACCGAGATCACAGGTGACCAAGCATAACTACACGCCGACGGACAGCAACGTTGTCGGCTTGAAGGGCATAGGAGGCGAGGAGATCGAGAGGTACGGCCACGTGGAGCTGAACCTATCCCGAGGAGGAGAGGTTATTCAAGTCGGTGCAGAGGTTGCCGATGTGGAGTACCCAGTTGTGGCTACAGATGCTGTAGTACAACGTGGTCAGAGTGTTCTTCATAGCCCTGCAGGTCACTGGATCATCAACGGTACCGTCGAGCCACCTGACGGAGCTGAGTTCGTACCTCTACGGCGTCACCAAGGCAACTACTTCTTAGAGTACGATCACATCATCGACGGCCAGACTCAACCAGAAGCTTCAAAGGTAGCTGCGGTCCGAAAGACGCTACCGAGGAAGGTACCAGCTGAACAGGAAGCTGGATCTTTGCCGAAGGTTCTAGGTCCTGAAGCTGATGAGACCACAACTGTGCCAACGAGAGTGTTGAAGACTCCTCACCAACCTAGTGCTGCGGAGAGAGCCGCGCACGAAGGGCATCATCTACCTTTTCGGCCTTGGTGTCCCATCTGCGTGCAGGCTCGAGCAGACGATGACCCACACCACGCTCAGGAACCAGCTGATGAGAACAAGATCCCGAAGGTCATGTTCGACATCTTTTACGTAGGGACGGACCAGCTGGCTGCGAAGTACAAGCTTAAAGGAGGTTACTTCAGCATCAGGGAGAAGATGTCGGTCACGAAGGCCGAGCTAGACCAAGCGGTCTCTGTCTTGAATGTTATCGACTGTAAGATCTTGGCTCAGGCGACGTTGTACGCGAACAAGGAGACGGATGACTACAAGGTGTCATTCCTGCTAGGCGTGCTGGAAGCTTGGGGCCACACAACAGTCATACTTCAGACAGACCAGGAGCCTGCCACCATGGCTCTGGCGCAGGCAGTTCGAGATCGCAGATCACACTCAACCTTGGTGCGGGGATCACCGCCCTTTTCCAAGCAGAGTGCAGGCTACGCTGAAGGAGGTAACAAGCTAGCAGCTGGTCTACTTCGAGCCTACAAGCTGAAACTGGAGCACAAGCTGGGCAGCGAGATCAAGATGACGGATCCGATCGTGCCATGGCTTGTGAACTCAGTGGGGTGGATGATCACCAGATTCCAGCCTCGCAGTCACGGAGGTTCCTCCTACAAGATGCTCTACGGCAAAGAGTACAACGGCGAGATTGCGGAGATGGGTGAGCAGGTCTGGTATCGGATCTCAGCCCGAGTTGCCGCGGGACGTGGCAAATGGGAAGCCCGCTTCGCAAAAGGAATCTGGGTTGGTAAGAGCGAACTGGACGACACACATCTCGTGATCGATCCTGAACGTGGAGTGCAGAAGGTGAGAACGGTGCGAAGGATGCCTGAGGAGTTCAGATGCAGCCCGAGCTCATCCAGCACATCAGGGTGACGCCCTGGAAGCAGACGCCCGACAAGAGTTCAGGAACGATCGGATGCAGCATGTACATCACGGAGCGCATGATCGATGCTCATGGTCCTACTGACGAGTGCAGGAAGTGCAGTACAGGATACGGTTCGCATTCGGCAGCCTGCCGACAGCGTTTCGAGACCATTCAGGCCGACTTGCTGCGCGAGAAGTTGGCAAAGGACCCTGTGGCCCCTGAGGCTACAGTCGTGGTGCCAGCACCGGCTGCGGGTAGCCCCGCGCCTGGAGCCGCACTAGGAGGAGCAGCGGCATCAAGCAGCAGTGAGGTTGCGGTGAGCCCCGCACCTGCTGCCAGCGACGTAGCTATGGTCCCTGGCCCAGGAGAGGCTGAGGTGCAGACAGCCATGGACACGGAGAGTGGCGAGCTCAGGAGCGACTTTCGGCGAAGTGCCCCTGGTGAAGTTCGTGAAGGAGCTGAGGTCAAGAAGCCCAGGGTAGCAAGCATTGGGCATCTCTCTGTCTGTGAGTTGGCAGTCTGCGAGGAGGGCTACGACGAGAGCTTCGACCCCCTGTGGGATCCACACCCAAAGCGTAGTGCGAGATGTTCCGAGAGGTGTGAGAAGCACTCGTCACGATGCCAGCTACGAGAATGCCACCAAGCTGAGTGTGCATGCAGGAGATGTTTGTTGAGCCACATCGGCACAATCAGGAGCCACTTCGGAGATCCTGAGGATCAGCAGGTGGAGCAGATGGTTGAGGTGAGCGCCGAGCTGCATGAGAAAGACCAGTGGAGCCCAAAGACGATACACTACGATTACTATACTGAGAGCCTCTGGATGGGGGGGGGGAGTAGGGAGGGGGGAGGTTGTGAAGGGTGGGGGGGGAGGCGAGGGTGAGGGAGGAGAGGGGGAGGAGGGGGAAAGAGGAACGGGGGAGCGTGGTAGGGAAGCGCCGCTCTCTTGGGGAGGGAGGGGGCGGGGAGGATGAGGTGGGGGGGAGTGGGAGAGTGTGAGGGGGGCAGGGTCGGGAGGGGGAGGGAGGCGAGGGGGGGGGTGGAGAGGGGGGGGCGGGGAGTGAGGGGGGAAGGGGCAGAGGGAGGAAAAAAAAAGGGGGTAAGGGGGTGGAGGGAGGGGAGGGGAGGGGCGGCGGGTAGGGGGTGGGGAGGTAGGTGAGTAGCCTCTGGGTGATGACCTTATCAGAAGGGTCGCGACGACGAGCTGCAGGCCATGAAAGACTACGGGGTCTACGTGGAAGTGGCGACATCGACGGCGACTGACGGCAAGCACATTGGAGGTTTCCCGATAGCCCACATGAAAGAAGGAAAGGTCAGGTGGAGGTTCGTATCAACCGAGGTGAACAAGTACGAGGTCAGGGAGGACAACCACCAAGGCACGCCCCCGCTCATGATTGTCAGAGCGACGCTGAGCCGTGCCGCTTCAAGTCCAACTTACAGCGGGCAGCACCTGCGGAAGATACAAGTCTGGGACGTCAGGAAGGCTTTCTTCAACGCTGACTTAGACGAGACGATCTACGTGCATCCTGGGAGAGAGCTGTGTCCGCCTGGAAGGTGCTGGTGGTTACGCAAGGCCATGAACGGTACCAGGAAGGCGTCGCAGATGTGGGGTGAGCTTGTGAGAACTACTATGGACGACGGCCATTGGAAATGCTTGGTTGGAACTCCTAACGTGTTCTACTTACCTGCTAGCCCCAACACAGCCCCCTTCGACGAGGATAGCACAGCGATCTGCCATGGCGATGACTTTCTTGCTGAAGGCTACGACGAGCAGCTGGACGAGCTGGACGAGTTGTTGAAGCAGCAGTTTGAGGTCACGGCCAGCGCCAGACTTGGACCAGGAGCGGTGGGCAGACTACATACCTCAAGAGGACGATCGGCTACACCGACAAGTTGCCAGGTTGCGAGGAGCCAGGTTTCTTCTGGACTGCCGATCCTAAGCATGTGGACTTCATGATCAAGTGGACGCAGAAGCGAGGTTGTAAACCAGCTCCCACTCCAGGAACGAAAGCTACAGGACAAGGCCGACGAGACAGCCTAGACCTTCTTTCCAAGGATCGTGCTCGAGAAGTGGCGGGTGCAGCAGGCACCGCTCTTTACCTTTCTTCGGACAGGCCCGACACGATGTACGCCAGCAAGACAGCGATGCAGCACGTCTCCAACCCGAACGTCTTGATGCATGCGCGTGTTCAGCGACTTGGAAGGTATTACGAAGGACAGCCTGTTTTGGTCTGGTGTTACCCACTTCAAGGTACTCCTGAAGGCATTCGTGTAGATGGTGATGCGGACTGGGCACCTACGAGTGAACTACAGCGGCGATCTACCAGTGGAGGAGCTGTGAGGTATGGCGACCACACTTGGGACTGCTACTCAGTGACGCAGAGTACGATAGCCCTAAGTTCAGGGGAATCAGAGATGTATGCTACGGGAAGTGCGACAGCCAGAGGACTTCAGTGTAAGACTTACCTGATCGAGACCCAGAGGCCCTGCAACCTGAAGATCTATAGTGACAGCACAGCTGGACGTGGCATGTGCAGCCGAGTTGGGGTGGGCAAGGTCAGGCATCTGGAGCTGAGGTACTTGTGGATTCAGGAGCGGTTGCGTCTCAAGGCGTTCGAGCTTTACAAGGAGGACACCAGCAAGATGACAGCCGACATGCTCACGAAGTACAGCGAGTGGCCGACAATCGAGAAGCATTGCACCACTCTCAACCTCAGGTTCGGAAAGCAGATGACGGGCTTGAGCGCAATGGCAGTTTTCACGGAGGTCGTGACGAAGGCGTCAGGCGAGAAGGTGACAGTGTACGGAGGATCTGACGAGGTTGCGGTTTGCCCCGCGCCTGTCAGCCACTATGTGGAGAGCGAGGAGTTCAGGTTCTACTTGATGTTGGGACTTGTTATGGTGACTGCAGCGAGTACTTTCTTATTGGGGTGCTGGTGTGGTTGCTACTTCAAGAACTTCTACGACAAGTTCCTCCTCCAGGGTGCGGTTAGCCCCGCCTCTGGAAGCACGTGTCCACCATCTGCGCGGGCTGACGTCGAGTTCAAGACCGTGTGTGCACAGCAGGACAAAGGTGCAAGGCACAAGCTCTTAAACACGTTTCTTGTGGCTGAGCTGCGAGCTGTCTTGAAGGCCAAGAGCCTGGCCGTGTCAGGGATCAAAGAAGACCTGGTCACGAGGATGATCAAGCACGGAGGTGTTCTGTCGGATCGCCAGGCCAAGGAGATCGAGCAGCTGCGGGTGATGGCTACAGCGCATGGACCTCTTGCCAAGCTTAGCTTGCAGGACATCAGCAGTCCAGAGGCTGCGCAGAAGTGGATCGAGACGTTCAAGGGCGAGTGCCGAGACCGTTCCAGAGGCTCTCAGGTGATCCACGGAGAGGGCTAGGAGAATGGTCGCAGGAAGCACTACGACGGCCGAGGGTGAGCTTTGTTTTACAGGCTGCGGTTTGCCCCGTGCCTGCCCTCAGCGGGTAGCCCCGCGATGGGTTTAGGGGGCCAGCGCCGTTGCGACGCCTGCCCAGGGAGCACAAAGAGGCTTCCCTGTGGCTCACTTTTCTTGGCTGGAGGCCGAGCCGCTTCCAGCGCCCAAGGAGAGGTGCTAGGAAGTTTGTAGTTTCACATAGATATATGATTATATAAAATATAATCTAGACTGTCCTGGAGGATCCAGGAAATCCTGCAGCCCTTTGTTGCTCGAGGAAAAGAGCGACCCTCACCTCCCCCCTTTCTCCGCGAGGGGGGTGGGTGCGCGTGCAGTACCGAATGTGGCATTTTCACCCACCCAGTGCAGCGTTTCGTGGCCCCACATGGAGCTCCACCAAAGGCCCCAGTGGGACCGTCCACAAGCTTCCTGAAACACCCATTTTGGCATTTTCGCCCACCCAGTTCAAAATTTCGTGGCCTCGTAGGGAACTCCACTGAAGGCCCCACCCGTCCGCATGCGTCCCGAAAACCCAACGTGGCATTTTTTCACACCCAATACAACGTTTCGTGGCCCCGTAGGGAGTTCCACCGAAGCCTCCAATGGGACCGTCCGCGTGCGCCCCGGAGACCCAATTTGGTATTTTCACTCACCCAGTACAGCGTTTCGTGGCCCCATAGGGAGCTCCACCGAAGCTCCCAAGCCGTCCGCATGCGTCCCGGAAACCTTACTTGACACACCATTCACCCAGAACGGCGTTCCCCCCACCCAGTGCAGCGCTTCTTGACCCCATGGGGAGTTTCACCGAGGAAGATTTTCACAATTGCGGTACCCACAACTGCATATGGTTGAGTCATTCGCAAGGATAATTTTTAGGGGGCTCCCTTACTGGGCCACGAAACGCTGTATTGTGTGTGTGTGGATGAAAATGTTAAAGTTGATGTGGGGGGGCGCGTGCGGGCGGTGCCACTGGGGGCTTCGGTGGAGCTCCCAATGGGGCCACGAAGCGCTGTACCGAGTGGATGAAAATGCCAAACTGGGCGTGTGGGGCGCATGCGGGCGGTCCCACTGGGGGCTTCGGTGGAGCTCCCTATGGGGCCACGAAGCGTTGTAGTGGGTGGGTGAAGATGCCAAGTTGGGTGTGGGGGACGCATGCGGGCGGTCCCACTGGAGGCTTCGGTGGAGCTCCCTACGGGGCCACAAAACGTTGTGCTGGGTGGGTGACAGTGCCAACTTGAGTGTGGGGGGCGCATGCGGGCGGTCCCACTGGGAGCTTCGGTGGGGCTCCCTATTGGGCCACAAAGCGCTGCACTGGGTGGGTGAAAATGCCAAGTTAGGCGTGGAGGGCGCACGCGGGCGGTCCCACTGGGGGCTTCGGTGGAGCTCCCAATGGGGCCACGAAGCGCTGTACCGAGTGGATGAAAATGCCAAGTTGGGCGTGGGGGGCGCACGCGGGCGGTCCCACTGGGGACTTCGGTGGAGCTCCCTATGGGGCCGCGAAGCGCTGTGCTGGGTGGGTGAACATGCAAAATTCTAGACGCTTCGCGTATCCCCACCAACCCGTCCAGAAACGACGTCCAGGCGAGTAGAGGGTCGTCCTGAGGGGCTTTGCGGCGTCTTGGGTGCCTCGGGGGGGCCTCTGTGGGCCGTTCGGGATCCTCTTTGGGGCCTCCTGGGGGCCTCTTGGGGCCTCTTGGGGCCATCTTGGGGCCTTTGGGGGCCTCCTGGGCGCTTCTTGGGGCCATCTTTGCCCCCCCAGGAGGCCCAAATGGGGCCAACATCGCAGTAAAATCAATGATTTTGGCTTCCTCGCCGAGGCCGTTTTGGACGCTCTGACCGCTCGCGGCCCCCCCCGTCCAGGTCCACGGGGAGGGGGTAGGGGGAGGGGTAAACCCCTCCCCGAAGGGAAAGAGGGAGGGGTGGAAGAGGAAACGCCTTAAACCACCGACGCCCAGAGGGCTGGTGGGATTGCCTCGATCAGGGAAGTGGACAGCACACAGAGCAAGCCAGTATGAGACATCTTGGGATTTCTTGAGCCATCTTGGAGGTCATTTTGGGCTCTCCGAGACGCTGTTGGAGTAATCTTAAGCAGTGCCCCCCCCCCAAGAGGTCAACATGTGGCTAAAACCTTAGTGCAAACAATGGTTTGACATTATCGCCGAGGCCTCTGGGAGCACCTTGGGTGCCTCTGGGGGGTCTCTTGGGGCCTCTTGGGGGTCTCTTGGGGGCCTCCTGGGGGCCTCTTTGGGGGCCTCTTGGAGCCATCTTGGGGCCATCCTGCGGCCTCTTGGGGCATCCTGGGGGCCTCTTGCGGCCATCGTGGAGGAAATCGATCAAAGAAGAGGGGAGCTTTAATTAGCGCTGCCCCGTCAGAAGGCCAAAATGGAGCCCAAACCACAGTAACATCAATGATTTTGGCTTCCTCGCCGAGGCCGTTTTGGACGCTCTGACCGCTCGCGGCCCCCCCTGTCCAGGTCAGCGGGGACGGGGTAGGGGGAGGGGTAAACCCCTCCCCGAAGGGGAAGAGGGAGGGGTGGAAGAGGAAACGCCCTAAACCACCGACGCCCAGAGGGCTGGTGGGATTGGGTGTGGGGGACGCATGCGGGCGGCCCCACTGGGGCCTTCGGTGGAGTTCCCTATGGGGCCACGAAGCGTGTGAGGGATGCACCGGAATGGGCGTGGGGACGCATGCGGGCGGTGGAAAGGAGGAGGGGGAAGAGGGGGAGAAGAGGAAAGGAACGCGGGGGCCGTCTCTTCAAAACGAAGACCGAACGCCACAGGATGGTTGGGAAAAACCTTCCTCAAACCTTCCTCAGGAAGGTTCTTGGGTTCCTGGAACCTTCCAACAACAACCTTACTGAAACCTTCCTCCAGAAGGTTTTTGGAAGGTTTTTGGGCCAACCCCTCCTGGAACCTTCCCGAGGAAGGTTTTTAGTACGGTGTTTGACAGGTTTTTGGACGGTTGTTTGAAGGTTTCTGGGGAATTGTTTCGAAGGTTGTTTGGGAAGTTTTTTTTTTTGTTTTTCTTCCGGGGGGGGAGGCTTATGGAGGTTGTTCGGGTGTTTTTTGGAAGGCTGTTGGACTGTATTGGGCGGTTTCGCTTCATGCCGGGACGTTTTAGGAAGGTGTTTGGACGGTTTTGTTTTGGAAAGTTTGTGGAAGGTTGTTGGAAGCTTTTTGGAGGGTTTATTTGAGCGTTTTTTGCATTTGTCCGAGAAACCTTTCTACAACCTAAAACCTTCCTCAGGAAGGTTCCAGGATTCCTGGGACCTTCCAGACAACCTTCCTCGAACCTTCCGCAGGAAGGTTTTTGGATTTCGGGGGCCTTCCAAAAAACCTTAGTATAACCTTCCTCAGGAAGGTTTTGGAAGGTTTTTGGGCCAGCCCCTCCCGGAACCTCCCCGAGTAAGGTTTTAGGAAGGTATTCTGGGCGTTTTTTTTGAAGGTGTTTTGAACCTTGTTGTAAGGTTTTTTTGATGGTTTGTTGAAGGTTGTTGGAAGTTGTTTTGAAGGTTTTTTTGGAAGGTGTTTGGAAGGTTTTTGGAATGTATCGGGCGGTTTCGCTAAATGCTGGAAGGTATAAGGAAGGTTTTAGGAAGGTGTTTGGAAGGTTTTCTTTTTTGTGGGGGGGAAATGTGTTTGGACGGTTTTTGGAAACAAGCCTTTCTGAAACCTTCATAGAACCTTCCTCAGGAAGGTGCCAGGATTCCTGGAACCTTCCAACAACAATTTCACTGAAACCTTCCTCCGGAAGGTTTTTGGGAGGTTTTTGGGCCAACCCGTCCTGGAACCTTCCCGAGGAAGATCTTAGGATGGTGTTTGATAGGTGTGTTTGGAAGGTTTTTGGAAGGTTTTGTTTTGGATGTTTGTTTGGAGGTTTATTTGGAAGGTTTTGTATGTTGTTTGGAGAAACCTTCCTAAAACTTTCCTCAAACCTTCCTCAGGAAGTTCCCAGGATTCCTGGAACCTTCCAAACAACCTTCCGAACATCTTCCTCAGAAAGGTTTTGGATTCCTGTAACCGTCCAAAAAACCTTCCTATTATAGCCGGAGTGCAGTATCCCCAAACAGGGTTTTTAGACCCACTGCGGTTTCCAAGGTCGATTGCGTGCCCGTCCAGTGCGGGCTGGCATGGCATGTTAAAACATGCCTCCTCCTCCTCCTCTTCCTCCTCCTCCTCCTCCTCCTCCTCCTCCTCCTCCTCCTGCTCCTCCTCGTCCACCTCCTCTTCATCCCGAAAGGCATCTCGGAGCCCACAGTTGCGAGGATGTCTCCAGCGTAACGGGCTGGACCACCTCGCGCGCGGCATTTCAGACCCCAGAGTTGCGACGATGTCTCGGGCGAAACATGGTGCGAGGAAGTCTCAGGCGAAACGGGCCGGACCACCTCGAGCGCGGCGTCTCAGAGCTCCGAGTTGCGGGGGCCTCCTGGTGCATCCTGGGGCCTCCTGGGGACCTCCTGGGGCTTCATCCTGGGCCTCCTGTGGCCTCCTGAACTCCACCTGGGGTTTCCTGAAGCGTCTTGGGGCTCCCAGGGGGGATATCTAACCTGTGGCCGTTTGGGCCCCTCAAAATACAGGCCGGAAGTGCATTTAACTTGACACGTTCTGATAGGGGGCCTCATGGGGCCTCCTGGGAGCCTCCTGGGAATCTCCTGCGGACCCCTTGGGGCCTGTCCTGGGCGTCCTGCGGCCTCCTGAAGCTCTCTGGGGCCTCCCCCTCCTCCTGCCTGCTCTCCCTCATGCACATCATCCGCCTCCTCCTTCTCCCTTCCATCTCCTCCTCCTCCTCCTCCTCCTCCTCCTCCTCGTCCACCTCCTCTTCATCCCGAAAGGCATCTCGGAGCCCAGAGTTGCGGCTGGCAGCTCGCCCGCCCCCTCTCCCCGCCCCGCCCCGCGCACCCCCCACGTCGCCCCCCCACCCCCCGCTCCACCCGCCCGACGCCCGCCCCCCCCACCGCCCCCGCTCCAGCGTAACGGGCTGGACCACCTCGCGCGCGGCATCTCGGACCCCAGAGTTGCGACGATGTCTCGGGCGAAACATGGTGCGAGGAAGTCTCAGGCGAAACGGGCCGGACCACCTCGAGCGCGGCGTCTCAGAGCTCCGAGTTGCGGGGGCCTCCTGGTGCATCCTGGGGCCTCCTGGGGACCTCTTGGAGCTTCCTCCTGGGCCTCCTGTGGCCTCCTGAACTCCACCTGGGGTTTCCTGAAGCCTCTTGGGGCTCGGGGATGTCTAACCCGTGGCCGTTTGGGCCTCTCCAAATGAAGGGGGGGGGCACAAGAGCAGGAAAAATCAACGAATCGACACCGGATGTGGATTAACTTGACACGTTCTGATAGGCGGCCTCCTGGGCCTCCTGGGAGCCTCCTGGGAATCTCCTGGAGACCCCTGGGGCCTGTCCTGGGCGTCCTGCGGCCTCCTGGTGCCTCCTGGGGCCTCCTGGGGACCTCCTGGAGCTTCCTCCTGGGCCTCCTGTGGCCTCCTGAACGCTACCTGAGGTTTCCTGAAGCATCTTGGGGCTCCCAGGGGGGATATCTAACCTGTGGCCGCTTGGGCCCCTCAAAATGGAGGGGGGGCACAAGAGCAGGAAAAATCAACAAATCGACACCGGATGTGTATTAACTTGACACGTTCTGATAGAGGGCCTCCTGGGGCCTCCTGGGAGCCTTCTGGGAATCTCCTGGGGGCCCCTGGGGCCTGTCCTGGGCGTCCTGCGGCCTCCTGGACCTCTCTGGGGCATCCTGAGGCTCGCAGGGTCCCATGGAGGATATGTAACATCCGGTCTTCTGGGCGCCCAGGCTGGACCACCTCTCGCGCAGCATCTGAGAGCTCAGAGTTGCGAGAATGTCTTGTGCGAAACAGACCGGACCACCTTGCGCACGGCATCTCAGAGCTCAGAGTTGCAAGGATGTCTCAGGCGAGACGGGCCGGACTACCTCGCGCAGGGCATCTCAGAGCTCAGAAGTTCGAGGATGTCTCAGGCGAAACGGGCCGGACCACCTCTCGCGCGGCATCTCCGAAGTCAGAGTTTCGAGGATGTCTCAGGCGAAATGGGCCGGACCACCACGCGCAGGGCATCTCAGAGCTCAGAGTTTCGAGGATGTCTCAGGCGAAACGGCCCCGACCACCTCTCGCACGGCACCTCGGGGCTCAGAGGTTCGAGGATGTCTCAAGCGAAACCGCCCGGACCACCTCTCGCGCGGCGTCCCGGAGCGCAAGTTTTTTGAGGATGTCTCAGGCGAAACGGGCCGGACCACCACGCGCGCGGCATCCGGAGCGCAGAGTTTCGAGGATGTCTCAGGCGAAACGGCCCGGACCACCTCTCGCACGGCACCTCGGGGCTCAGAGTTTCGAGGATGTCTCAAGCGAAACCGCCCGGACCACCTCTCGCGCGGCGTCCCGGAGCGCAAGTTTTTGAGGATGTCTCAGGCGAAACGGCCCGGACCACCTCTCGCGCGGCGTCCCGGAGCGCACTTTTTCGAGGATGTCTCAGGCGACACGGCCCGGACCACCTCTCGCACGGCACCTCGGGGCTCAGAGTTTCGAGGATGTCTCAAGCGAAACGGCCCGGACCACCTCTCGCGCGGCGTCCCAGAGCGCAATTTTTTGAGGATGTCTCAGGCGAAACGGCCCAGACCACCTCTCGCCGGCGGCGTCCCGGAGCGCACTTTCGAGGATGTCTCAGGCGAAAACGCCAAATCCCGGCCAACCAGAACGAGCGTTGTGAGGCTGACTCCAGCGGCAACTGCCAAACCATAAGCCGAAGCCTTTAAATGGCGTCGACGACTCACAGTGCCGGGGAACTGCTTTGAACATCACCAGTCGTTCAAAGCAGTGCCCCGGCACTGCTTTGAACGATGCGGAAATGCGATCAGCAGGAGCCTTCGTCTGGTCCTTCTCCTCTTCTCGTCGCTGTATGCTCTTCCTTGTCCTCCCTCCTCCCCCGTTCCCTCTCTAATTAATTACCTCGTTCTCCCAGTCTCACGCGCACTCTTCCTCCCCCCTCTCCTCCTCCTCTTCCTGCTTCTCCTCCTCGTCCTCCTCCTCCTCTGCCTCCTCCTCCTCATTTGTCCTATTTCTCCGTCCTCGTCCTCCTATTCCCCTCCCCCTTCTCCCTCTCCTCCTTCTCCTCCTCCTCGTCCTCCTCCTCCTCCTCCTCCTCCTCCTCCCCTTCTTCCTCCTCCTCCTCCTCCCCCTTTTCCTCTCCCTCCTCCTCCTCCTCCTCCGCCTCCTCCTCCCCCTTCCCCCTCTTCCTCCTCTGCTATCACTCCTCTATAATTCCTGTCCGCTCCTCCCCTTCACTGATCCTCCTCTTCGTCGTCATCATCCCTTTCGTCCTCCTTCGCACGCCTCTTAATCTTCAATCGGTTCCCAATCTTCTCGACTTTCTTGTCATCCGCGTCCTTGGCTCTTGAAGGAGCCTCAGGATTTCTCAGGGCTCTTGTTTGGCACGCGAAGACACACATCCCAGGAACGCATCATCCTCCTCACCTTCACCCTCCTCCTCCTCATCATCCTCCTCCATGCATGTTCGGCTCAAGCCCGCGCCGACGGCAGGTTCCACGGCGGTTGGGCGGGCTCGCGCCCGCCTCCGCGGCCTGCAGTCGGGGCAGAGATGCGTGCAGGGTGGGATGACAAAACGGAAGAGGAAACACGGGCCGCAGTTGCGGATTCTTCACAGAGCAGCGGTGGCGGGTGGGGAACAAGTGAGGATTGGGGCGGCCGCAGTGGCGGATACGGTGGCGGAGGTGACCGCAGTGGCGGCTGGGGCGGCGGAGCTTCTCTTGGCGGATGGGGAGGAAAAGCGCAGGAGGGCGGCGACGGAAGTGACCGCAGTCGCGGATGGGAGGGCGGCGGATGGGAGCGCGGCGGCGGATGGGGCGGCAACGGATGGGAGGGTTCGGGAATGGAGGTCGCCCGCTGGTGGGGCGACGAGGGTGGCTGCTGGAATGCATGGGAAAGGGGCCGCTCGGGTGCTTGGGATGGTTCTCCTGCCGCGGAGCCCGCGGCCGCAACAGCGGCGGGCAAAGGAGGCCGTCCCCTACTTCCCCCCAGAACGCGAAGGGCAAGGCGCAGCTGCGCTTTCTCAAACTGTGGGCCAGGAGCCAGGGCCTATTTTCAGGTTGGACTTCTTCGAGGACTCCAGGGCGGACTGGTCTGGGAATTATAAGCAGCACAACGCGGCCTTGAAGTTTTTCCGAGACGAGTTCGAAGACCGAGAAAACCCTTTCGGCAGCCGCGCGCCCGCCCTCGGAGGTACCGCAGTTGCGGAGGAAATTTCGAAGATCCTCAAGTACCGCGCAAAGGGGAAGGCGCAGGACAACAGGGATTGGGACTGGGACCACACTGTCAAAGTGCCGTGGTCTTGGCTGGAGATGGTCGCGCAGATGGATGGACCTACAATGCTGCGCGTCGTGTGCGGCCCTGACAATGACCGCAGTCGCGGGTTGGTCCGCTGCGAGTGCCGCCCGTGCCCTAGCAGTCTCGACAACATGAGGCACGCGAAAGGGGTGGACAGAGGACAGGCGCAAACAATCTCTCTGCCCCAGTGGGATTTCGCCCTCATCCGCGACGACGGCTCGGGCATTCGCGTCCACCCATCCTGGTCTAGCCCGAAGTTCAACACGTATGAGGTGGAGTCGCACTGGCACCCCGTGCGCGACCCGACGGCAGGTCTTGGCAAGAGCGATGGCCACGGAACGTTCAAGTTCTGGAAGATCCTGCGCGCCCATGCGAATCCTGGGCGGTTCGATGCGAACAAGGGGTCGCACCTGCAACCGCGGTGGTCCGCGCAGCCTTGACACCGCAGTTGCGGAATTCAACCGCAGTGGGCGCAGCCGTGGAACCGCAGTTGCGGGGACCGGTCGCGTGACGTCGCGCTCGTTTGACTCGCTATGCGCGCTTTCGGCCGCAGTTGCGGCGCTGCCTTCTAGCGACTTCACACAGCTTGGCAGCAGTTGCTGCGCTCCCACGACTGACCGCTGTAGGCGCTTCGGGCGCGCATCACCTCCGTTGAAGCACTCGCGACGTTAGCGCGGCCGCAGTTGCGGAGACAGGCGAAAAGATGGATCCGCAGTTGTTCGTCGTCCTCGTCGCCCCTTCCCCGTCGTCCTCGTCGCAGTCCCCTCCCTCCGCCTTTCCTCCTCGTCGCAGTAGGCGTAGCCCGCCTCCGTCATTAGCCCTTTCTTCCGTTGGCCGTAGCCCGCCTCCGTTGGCCGAGTCATTTCCCGCCGTCCTCGCCGCAGTCCCCTCCGACGGCCGCAGTTGCGGACATTCTCGATTCCTCCTCCTCCGTTCCTGCCCCGTCACCCTCGTCGCAGTCCCCTTCCCCCTTTCATCCTCGTCTGAGCTCTTCGCGGCATCCTCTTCCTCCTCGCCCTCTCCATCCTCCTCTTCGCCCTCCTCGTCCTCATCCCCGCCGTCTCCCTCGCTGTCCTTCCTCGCCCAAGCCGGCCGCAGTTCCCCCGTCGGACGGGGGCCGCGCGCGGCCGCGCCATGGGCCCGCGTGAGAAAGCCGAGCTCGACCAGCGGCTCGCCGAGCTGAAGCGGCAACTGCGAGAGAAGTTCGGCGTGACAGGGGCTGCCGCGCAGCCCGCAGTCGCGGCGCCTGAGGGAGACCGCAGTTGCGGAAGCCACGAGCCTGCGCCGCGCGAGGCCCCCCCTTCGTCGGAGGGCTCGTCGCATAGCTCCCCGCGGGAATATCGGCCGCCGCCGCCGATCAGCACGCAGTCGTTCGAGCCGTCTGGTACTGGGAGGCGTGAAGAGGCGCAGTTGCGCAGGCCGCAACTGGCTCCCAAGGCAAAATGGCGGGCTCGGGCGCCGACGCCGACGAAGGAGCAGGACCAACCAGCAGTGACGCGAGCCGCCGCCGAGACCGCCGTTGCGGGGGTGGCCGGCGAGCCAGGTGCCGTGCGCGGCGCCGCTGCGAGCAGCGCGCCCTCGGCCGCGCTTCTCCCAGCCGAGTCCAAGCGAGGCGTCCAACCCGAAGACGAGGCCGCCTCCCAGGAGAAAGCCGCCGAGACAGCCCCCTCGGCCGAGTCGCGTCCGAGGAAAAGGCCGCCTCCCACGGAAGGCTCGCCGCGGTCAGAACCGCAGTCGCGGGATCGCGCGGGGTCGCTGTCAGAACCGCAGTTGCGGGAAGATGCGGGAGCACCGCGGAAGAAGCCGCGGACCAGGAGCCCTCCAGGGAAAAACTATGTTGGGGAACCCACCAAGTGGAACGAAGGATTCCTTCGTACAGCAGACGGCCATCGGGCGCCGTCCACCGTCGCTTTGGTGTTCAACGTGGTGGTCCTTTCGACGGCGGCAACAAAGAAAGGTGTCTTCAATTGCATCCTGCTCCAAACTGCGGCGGTCATCTTCGTTCTATGGGACCCCGAGATGCTCCGCGCGGGGAACGTCGAAGGCGCTTCCTCCTTGAGGCATGCCGTCGAAGACGCTTGCAACTTGAAGAACAACAGCGAGGAGCCTTACTGGACGACGGTTGACCTGTTCAAAGACACAGGCCTGGTGCCCGTGCGACCGCACATCATCGCAGAGACCGCAGTTGCGGGTCATGTTGTTGGGGCCACCCACGCCGTCACGATCCTCCGCTTTCGCCTGAAGGCCTCCGAAATGAATCCTGACGCGGTGATCCCTTTTGCCGTCGTGCCCAGACACGCTGTTTGCGAAACTCTCCAACAGAAGATTACGCAATCAGAACAAGCAGCGTGGGAGGCAAGTTTCTTCAAGGACGCTGTAGCTTCCATCCACGAAAACCATGTCCGGTTCTTGTGCGGCTTCTTTGACATCCCGCCTGAACAGTTTCAAGCATTTGGCCGCAGTTGCGGAGCCAGCTACAACTGCCCGATAGGGGTACTGTTCAGGGCCGGGCCCGCCCTGTTCGGAGGCCTCAGGGAAGGCGCCCGCGTCGTGCATCCCAATTACGTCGTCCCCATTGGCCCGTGCGACGTGCGCATTGCGGACTACACCGCGGATTCTGCAGGGAGGCCGTCGAAGAACGATCCCCAGTGGCTCCCTGAGTGGCTGCATCGAACCAGCGACTCCATCATCTCTCGGCGATGGGTGCCAACGAAGGACATGCCCAAGTGGGATGATGACCCTAACCGCAGTAGCGGAGTCAGAAGAAAGCTCGGCTTGGCAGCGCTGCCCCCCATCGGCAAGGTCATTCAGAAGGAGCTCAACGAGAAGACCTTCGCCACGCACTGGTACGAGGGCCTCCACCAAAACGTCGTCTTCGTCGGGCACGGACGCCAGAGTCGGGCGAGCAAGCGGAAGCAGGAAGAGGCGCGATCTGCCGCAGTTGCGGACAAGCCGTGAGTGCGCCAAGACCGATGAGCCGCAGTTGCGGCACAGAGCTCAGTAATTACTACTGCGCGCCTGCTGCCTGCAGTTGCGGGGTAGGAGACCCCTCCTTACTTAGCGGGCGGGGCGACTTGACGACTTGTATGTCGTTTATGCGCCAAGTTAAGATAAAGTTAGGCGCCAAGTTACATAACTCGACCACAACTAATTGTTTAGAGCACGCGCGAGTTATAAGTGCGCATAACAACCAGTTAGCTAACTGCCATAACCTTTTAACTTTCGCAATTGTTCTTGTGCTGGTTGTAAAACCCAGCAACTAAGTTAGGGCTAACTCGTTAGTTGGCACAACGTTATGTTAACTTTATCGTAACTCTGTAACCCTTCATAACTTTTTCATAACTTTTTCATAACTTTATAACTGTTTCATAACTTTTTCATAACTTTTCCATAACTTTTCAGAGGTTTCCAAAAGCGGCCCAAGACGGACCCCAGACACCCAAGATAGACCCGAAACAACCTTCCAAGACAGCCCTCCGAGACGGCCACCCCAAGACACCCCCCCAAGACATCCTCCCGTCAAAAGCCCAAGGCGGATCCAAGACATCCCAAGACGGACCCGAGACAACCCTCCAAGACAGCCCCCCAAGATGGCCCCCCCAAGAAGCCCCCAGGAGGAGGGAGGGGGGAGGGGGGGGAGGAGGAAGAGGGGGGGCGGGAGGGGGGAGGAGGAGGCAGAGGGAGGAGGGAAGGGGTGGGGAGGGGTGAGAGGGCGGGGGGAGCAGGGGCGACGACGACGACGACGGCGGCAGCGGCGGACGACGGCGGCGGCGGCGACGACGACGACGACGACGACGGCGGCGTCGACCCTTGCGACGCCCCCCACAACGACGACCGACGACGGCGGCGGCGGCGGCGGTGGCGGGGGCAGCGACGACGACGTTCCGTTCCGCGCGACGGCGACGACGACGACGACGACGACGACGGCGGCGGCGGCGGCGGCGGCGGCGGCGGAGCTCGCTCCAGCGAGGTCGACGCGCAGTTCTGCGTTTGTGCCGCTTGGGCATGCCCAAGCGGCACAGACGCAGAACTGCGCGTCGCGGTATGTGCACGTCCGACAGTTCAGGGACTCTCGGCGGCGGCGACGACGACGACGACGACGACGACGACGCGATCGAACACGAACGATTCCTTTTGTGAGGACGGTGGTTTTAACACATGTGGATCCCCTGGCTTTTCCCCCTGGAAGTCGACGACGACGACAACGACGCCGACGACGACGACGACGGTCGCGCCTGAGCGCCCTCCGTTCGCTAAGTGGGAACGCGCGCTGGTCTCAATGTCGTCGTCGTCGTCGTCGTCGTCGTCGCCGCCCCCGTCGCCGTCGCCATCGCCGTCGCCGTCGCCGTCGACGTCCCCGTCGCCGTCGCGGTCGCCGTCGCCGTCGCCGTCGCCGTCGTCGTCGTCAACGCCATCAACCTCGTCATGACCAAGAAGAAGGCCGACCCGCTGCCCCGCGACCCCGGAGGGAGAGGAGGGAGAGGAGGGAGAGGAGGGGGAGGAGGAGGAAGAGCGAAGGAGGAGGACAAGGAGGCATTGCTCAGAGCCGAGAGGGGGAAGGGTAGGAGAAGGATGGGGAGGATTGCGGTTGAGGAGGAGGAGGAGGAGAAGGAGTTTGGGGTTGGTTTGGGGCCCCTCCTTGCCCCGCTCCTGCTGCCCTCCCCTCTTCCTCTCCACAATTACTCAATATGAGTACCACTCTCCTCTCTCCCATGGGTACGTCTGGGGGAAGCGAGCTCGCAGGCCGCCGCGGGCCCTGACCCAAGACACCCCGAGCCCAAAGACGCGCGCGTCGTGTCCAGATGGTGCACTTAGGCAGCGAAGCTGCAGTAGGGTTATTCATAATTAGCGGAGGGGCATGGGCAGCAGCAGGCACGGGGGAGGAGGGAGGGCAGCCGCAGTAGCAGCGGCAAACACGAGTTGGAAGCAAGCTAGGGTTCGTGGGGAAACGTGGCATATACTGTCGAATGCTAAGTTTTGCCCCCGCCCCCGAGGATCGAGGGGGGAGGTTTTCGAACGTTTTCGGTTGGATTTTGGACGTTTTTGGGCTTCTGGAAGCCTCTGGGGACCTCCAGGGACCTCCGGGCACCTCCGGGCACCTCCGGGGAACTCGGGGGGTCGGCGTCCGGGGCGGGAGCAAAACTCACCACTGTCGAAGACTTCCCTCCTCCTCCCCCCTCCTCTCCCTCCTCCTCTTCTTCCTCCACTCCTTCCCCCCGCGTTCATTACCCCTTAGCTCCGCAACGTATGGAGAGCAATGGCGCATACAATCGATGCAGTTTCAACAACACACAAGAGAAACAACCTTGCGAGGCAACTTCAACGAAACTGAACTGTCCTGCCACGAATCGAACGCACTCGGCTGTACAACATCCGAGCCGCTGAGCCGCTGTACAAGCTCGCGGCAGCATCATATAGCAGATAGGCAAACACCAAATGCTTCTGTCCCAGCAAAGAACATGCCCAAACCGCCGAGAGAAACGCACAGCAACATCTCAAGCTTTCTGAGCGTAGCACCACGTCACGAGCCTCTCCCAAACCATCTTCGCAGAATCAGTCTTCCAGCTGAAGGCCTTGTCTGAACGCAATTTCCGGTTTCCGGGCACCCTGGCCCTCCAGGCCTTCTTAGTGCAATCTGTATAGACTACGCAAGGGCCAACCATCATCGGAGGCTTCTTCTTACCATTCGGCAGGCCTGGGCATTTCTCTACCGCCGCGACGGAAACAGGGGCCTTGCGCTTGCCGGCAGGGGCGTCCATCTTCGCCTGTTTCTTTTCCTTAGAGGAGGCGCCGCACTTGCCCTTGCCCTTTCCCTTTTTGGAGTTGACGCCCTTGCCCTTTCCTTTGCCCTTTCCTTTGCCCTTTCCTTTGCACTTTGGCTTTTTGGAGTTGACCGCTACATCGTCACCATGATCATCGCCCTCGGCGCCGACATCTCGGCGCGCGGCACCCGCCTTTGCGGCCAACGCCTTCAGAACCTCGGCGACATGGGTTGCTGACGCCGGACACCCGCCGCCAGCCACTGGGGACGCCGCCGGAGGTCCACCGCCATGCGCATCCTGAAGTACACCGCCAGCCATTGCGGGCGCAGCCTGAAGTCCACCGCCAGCCACTCCGGACGCAGCCTGAGGTCCACCGCCAGCCAGCGGGGACGCAGCCTGAAGTCCACCGCCAGCCACTCCGGACGCAGCTTCAAGTCCACCGCCAGCCAGTGGGGACGCAGCTTGAAGTCCACCGCCAGCCACTCCGGACGCAGCTTCAAGTCCACCGCCAGCCAGTGGGGGCGCAGCTTGAAGTCCACCGCCAGCCACTCCGGACGCAGCTTCAAGTCCACCGCCCAGCGGGGGAAGAGCCAGATTGGGCCCGCCCAGCGGGGACAGAGCCGGACTGGGCTGAGTCTGAAATCCACCGCCCAGCGGTGGCAGAGCCAGGAATCCACCACCAGCTTGCGCCCGCTCCCTGCCACCAGGCTGCCCGTAGATAACCAAGCCCGGCACATCGGGCATCGACTGGTTCACCGCCAGGCCCTGGGGGCGGCGCTCCTCCTCATCTCTCTCCTCCTTCTCATTCCCTTCCTCCTTCCCCCCCCCTCCCCCCACT
>CAUYUJ010002831.1:65714-83214 GCA_963575745.1 Prorocentrum cordatum | reverse complement strand
GTAGTAGTAGTAGTAGTAGTAGTAGTAGTAGTAGTAGTAGTAGTGGTGGTGCTAGTACTAGTAGTAGTGGTAGTAGTATTGGTGGTAATAGTGGTGGTCGCAGTAGAAGTCGTAGTAGTAGTAGTAGTAGTAGTAGTAGTAGTAGTAGTAGTAGTAGTAGTAGTAGTAGTAGTAGTAGTATAAGTAGTAGTAGTAGTAGTTGTAGTAGTAGTAGTAGTAGTAGTAGTAGTAGTAGTAGTAGTAGTAGTAGTAGTAGTAGTAGTAGTAGTAGTAGTAGTAGTAGTAGTAGTAGTAGTAGTAGTAGTAGTAGTAGTAGTAGTAGTAGTAGTGCTAAGCCTGTTCAGCACTGCTAAGCCCTGCTAACCCGTGTTCAGCCCTGTCTAAACCCTGCTAGGGCGTGCTAGGCCCTGCTACGCACTGCTAAGCCATGCTACGCCGTGATAGGCCCTGCTCAGCTCTGCAAAGCCCCGCTAAGCCCTGCTAGGCACTGCTGAGTTCTGCTAAGCAATGGTAAGCCTTGCTGAGACCTGAAGGGGCGTTCGTGCCGCAAGGGGCTTCCGTGCCTAATTATGTGGGCACGTCCTTCTTGCTGTGCACTGGTGTTTGTCTGGCGCGTTGCGTTGTGCACATTGCACCGTGGCTTGCGGTCCTACTGTTTGCATCGCACTGGGGAACTGATGCCTTCCTTTTGGGGGGAGGCAGGAGCGTGAGGGCGTTCAATCAATAGGCTTGGCTCGTACGGCAGCAAGACCTAGGTAGGAAAAATACCAGCGAGTTTCAGAGGCACGGAAAGGCACGAGCCAATCTAGGAAGACGGGTGGACAGGAGCGCACGGGGGGCATCGTGGGTGGGGGGCGGGGGAGGAGCCGGCCGCGTGCCTGGGGCAGGCCCTGCCTGCCCCGCTCGACCCAGGCGGGATGGGGCTTCGCCGCGAAGGCATGCCTGGGGCAGGCACCTGCCTGCCCCGCCCCAGCCGCGCGAGGGGAACTTGCGGCGGCGGAGTGAGGGGGGGGGTTCTCGGGAGCGCGAGAGTGAGGAAAAGGGCGTCAGAAGACAAGACAGAGTGAAACATGCTCGCGGTGCTGCGGGAAAAAACACCATCACACATGCACACACACACACACACGCACGCACAAACTCACGCCCACACAAACCCATACGCACGCAGAATCAGATGGGACAGAGACCGGAGAAAAGGGGAGGGCGCGGCCTGCCACGTGGTCTGCCACGGCAAGGAGGGGCGCACTTTGGCGCCCCGCCAAGCCCCGCGGGACACGCCGCCGAATTACTGGGGGCCCATTGGAGGACCACCCACGCCAGCCGGAGCGCGGAAGAGGACGGAAGAGACATGCACTGAAGCAATGACAAAAGAACGCGCTCCGACTAGCCCCCAGTCCCACCCGCGGTAACCCCCGCGACCGCCTTGCACAGAGGCGGTCGGGGCGGGTGGAGGTCCGCCGATGGCCCGGGCGAGTACTCCTTGTTGCATACTTTCGATTACCACGAAGCACGACATCAGAAACTGCAAGCCCGGGCCAACGGTCATGCACGAGAAGGGATGAGGCACGGGGAATGTGAGGATCCAGGAAAAAGGCGAGGATAGGTGAAGATAAGGAAGAGGCCCTGCAACCTCAGGAGCCGCTATGCATCGCACCCCGTTTGGGGCGGCATCGCGAAAACGCCGCAATCCCTTCGCATCCCCACGAACGCTTGAAGACATACCTGGTTTCAATATCCCACCCATCCCTGGCGCTTCGACTCGTGCCGCCCCGCGCATCTGGGCCCCGATGTCGGTCCGGGCGCCCCGCTCGTGGAGGCGCCCGGCCGTGCGCCGGAGCCGCGCCGGGGACCCTGGATCTATACCCCGGACCCAGACCCAGGGCGGCTGGTGCTACGATGCATGCTGGCGCCCCCGGATCCCTACCGCCGATTGAAAGCGTAGCCGATTATTTGTGTTGTTTGTGCCCTCATACATCAGCTGAATGCGTCTTGTCCCAGGCTACGCTTATCATCGGCGGATCATCGACTGGGCATGTTTTTATGTTTAAGATTAAAGCTTAAATGGCAGATGCAGACAACATTGAAACAACACACATGCACAGTCACATACGCACACACACGCACACGACACGTGTTCAGTGAGGTTCAATAATTTCCTGTCACACGCACGCAGAGACACACACACACGCACATCACGAGCAAGCTCAATGGCACATATTGCAAATGCAGCACCGGAGCTGAATTGCCCGCAGTTGTTGCGGGCCCGAACAGAGATGTGGGCAGAGAATGCTGCGCGCGAAGGCGAAACGAAGAACGAGCTGAGGCGAACCCCCCTCCATTGGGGAGGGACGCGGCCGCCGAGAACCGTTAAGTCCCCGCGTTGGAAAGGCGGATGCTGGGGCGGCCGCGGGCTCGGTGGAGCGGGCGGCTCCGCCGCGCGCTGCTCCGCCGCGCGCTCGGCGCGCTCCTCGTCAGCCACGTCCTGGAAGCGGCTCCGCCAGCGCCTGGCAGGGTCGAGCCGCGGGTCGGGGGCGCCCAGCGGCAAGCCCAGCCGAATGCCTGGGGCCGAGGGGCCGCGCCGGAGCCTCTTGAAGGCTTGGCCGTCCGCTCTGCGCCCGTCGCTGGCGGCCTCCGCCGCCCCCGCGGGCCTGGGCGCCGCGGCCCGAGGCCCGGCCGCGGCCCCGCCAGGGGGGCCGGCCGCCGCGGCCGCCGGGGCCGCCGCGGGGGGGGCGGCGCCGGGGCCGCCCCGCCGGCGCGCCGCGGCGGAGGCGCCGGCAGCCCTCTTGGCCTTCGCCCTGGCCCTCTCGCGAACGGCCTCCCTGCGGGCCGCCTTGGCGAGGGCTGCGTCCCGCCGGGCCCAGGGGCTGCCCGCGGGCACCTCTGACGGGGACGGACCCTGCAGGGAGAGATCGGCGGCCCGCTGCGCCCGCAACGCGGCCAGCGTCTTGCCCAGGTGCGTGAGCATGTTGGCGGACGGCGTGGCGCGGTAAGCCCACTGGTGCACCAGCACGGCCTGCTCCACCGCCTGAGTCAGGGACGTGTTGACGCCGCGGTGGGAGCCGCCCCGCCGCAGGTTCCGCCAATGCCCGTCGACGGTCTGCGTGCCCCCTACGCGCCACGTCCACTCAGGGCCGCCCCACTGCCCCGCGCGCGGGTCCACCTCCTCGACAGCCGACACGTCGTCTGGGTGGACGTGGACGAGTCGCATGGCGGTGAACTCCCGCTCCACGCGCCCCGCCACCTTGCGCGAGTGGCACACGGAAGTGTGGCAGAGGCGCAGATGGCGGTACTTCGCCGCCCACTCCTCCCGGCGGTCCCGCCAGTCCCGCCGCTCCGCCGCGCACCGCGCCAAGCACTCCCGGAAGGTCTCCCGCCTCCACTCCCCGGGACAGAGGTTGGCGGCCCCCACGACGTCCTCCTCGGAAGCCGGAAGCGGCGCGTCGTGCGCCGTCCGCCAATCCAGGTTCCGGTACGCCTTCGCGCCGTCAGTGTGCACCATGGTCCCAGGGCGCAGCAGGGGCGGGCCGCCGGACTTCGGCCGGAGGATGAAGTCGTGGAGCTCCTCGTGCGAGAGAGCCCCGCCACCTCCCTGGCCCTGGCCCGAGGCGTACCTGGGGGGGAGCGCCATCAGGACCAACTTGCCGCCGTGGCGCTCGTGGGCCGCGATGTACCGGTGCCACTCGCGGCCCCATGTGCCATCGGCGCCCTCGGCCCAGCGGGCGCGGAAGCAGACCTCGTCGATCTCGACCTCCGCGCCCGGCCCGCCCAGCTGCTCGGTGCAGTTTTGCCAGAGCTGGTACTCGGCAACGGTGGCCCGGGCGCCCTGGACCCAGCCCTCCACAAGGCGCTTGTGGTCGAGCCAGCAGTCCAGAGCCAGCTCCTCCGTCGACGGCTCCAAGCTCTTGGACCACCGGCAGAAGAGCGACGCGTTCTGGCGCAGGGAATACTTCCCGCACCAGATCTCGGCGTCCAGCCCAACGGCGCGCTTGCCCCCGCAACGCCCGCACCGGTAGTGCGCCGTCTCCTTCCGCACGGCGACCTCGCGCCCCCCGATGCGCACGGCCTGCGGCCCTCTGTGCAGCGCGGCCCTCTGCCCCGCGCCCCTCTGGGCTGAACGGGCCGCGTGCTCGCTCTCCAAGACGCGCACGTCCTGCGCGGCGCCCGGCGCGCCACAGCCCGGCGCATCGCACGCGGCCCTCTGCGGGAGGATGCCGCAGTCCTCCAGGACGGCCACGACGTCCCGGCCGTCGACCATGTCCGAGAGGACCTGCGCGCAGAGGGGGCGGCCAGCCTTCCCCGCCCGCGCCAAATGCCCGTGGCGCACTCGGCCCGCGGCCGTCGGCCCGCCGTACGGCACTTTGGCCGCGCACGGGCGCATGAGCCGGCGGGGTCCGATGGACGCGCGGGCGCGCGCCACCGCGTCCCGCCGCGGCTCGGGCACATCCGCGTCTGCCGCGTCCAGCAACGCCACCACCTCGAAGGGGATGGCGTCGTCTGGGCGGGGAGCGGCGGGCTCCTCCGCGTCCTCCAGCCCTTCGGCCTCGTCCCCCACGGGCGCCACCCGCCGCTTGCGGCCCCCCCGCCAGCCGCCCTGGCCGCCTCGACGAGGCAATTGCAACTCGGCGGCGGCCTCCGCCCACGCGCTGGCAAGGTCAGCCATGGCGTCGTCGCCGCTACCGTCGCCGTCGGGGCTGGCCGCCGCTTCCCCCGCCGCTGCCTCCTCGCGAGCGGTCGGGCCGAACTCGACGCCCGAGTCCTCGACGGCGGCGCCCCCGCCCGCCGGCCGCTCCACAGGCCTCCGCCCGCCCGCAGCCCCGCGGGCTCGACACTTCTCGGCGCGGCGGACGCCGCGGCCGAGCAGCCCCCGATGCGGCGGGCCAGGAGCCGCCTGGCCCTTGGCCCTGGCCTTGGCCTCGCCCTGGCTCTTGGCCGTGGCCTTCCCCTTGGCCTTCGCCTTGGCTTTGCCCTTCGGCGCCGCCGCGCTCGGCGGCGCTGCGTCCGGGTCGTCCGAGGAGCTGAAGTCGCCGAAGAGGTCAGCCATCGGATCGGCCTCCGCCACGGCGGCGGCCGCCGCCGCCACGTCCACGGCCGACGGCCGGCCCTCCAGGTCATCCGCCGCCTCGTCCTCCGTGCTTGCTTGGGGCGTGGGGTCCTCGGCCATGTCGATGGCCTCCTGCACCGCCAGCGGCAGCAACGGGCTGTCGCTGTCGCTGGCCACGGGCGCGGCGCCGGGCGGCGCGGCGGCGGCAGCACCCGCGGCGGCGGCCGCGCAACTGTGGCACATCAGCGCCCCGCAGGGCTCGCAGTGCTGCAGCCAGCCGCCCTTGGCCCTCTCGTGGCACTTGCCGCAGGTCTCCCGGGCGAGGGTCCGCACTGCGCGGAGCGGGCGTCGGCATCCCGGGCAAGCCAGCGAGGCCCCCGAGGCCGCTGAACTCTCCCGAGCGCGCTGGTGGCCAGACATGAGGGCCAAGAGCACAGCTTGCGAGATCACCGAGAGCGCAAGTGGGAAGAGGCCCCCCCACTGCGCGAACCCTGAGCCAAAATGGGGACGGCAAAGCGACGGTGATGGCGATCGTCAAGACGGCTGCGCGATGCAAAGGATCGCGCAGCATCGCCCAGCAATTTTACGCCGTGCAAAGGAATGCAAGGCAATCACGACTACTACTACTACTACTAGAGGCCAGGGTCTTCCAGGGCTCGGGGCGCCTGGGCGCTCCCACGGCCCCCAGGGCCCCAGGCGCCAGGGCCTCGGAGCCTTCAAGGACCTTGAGGCATGCTGTGCACGGGGCGTCCTTGGCCCCTTGCAGCAGGCTTTCCGGGGCTCCTCACACGAGGCCATGGTCGGCCCTATCCACAGGTCGCCCAGGCTTTTCTGGAAGCCACAGAGGGGTTCCGCTCAGCATCGTTGCGCGTGAGGAGGGGGATGAGGAGGAGGAGGAGGAGGAGGAGAACGAGGGGGAGGAGGAGGAGGAGGAGGAGGAGGAAGAGGAATGCGAGGAACGGGGGAAGCAGGAGGCCAAGGAGGAGGTGCTGGTGCTGGTGCTGGTGCTGGTGCTGGTGCTGGTGCTGGTGCTCGTGCTTGTGCTCGTGCTGGTGGTGGTGCTGGTGCTGGTGCTGCTGGTGGTGGTGGTGGTGGTGGTGGTGGTGGCGGTGGTGCGGCGCGGTGGTGGCGGGCGGATGGGCGCGGGAGAAACGGGCCCGCGCTGGGGCGAGAGCGCCATCCTGAACGACGGAGGCCAAACACACGGGCCTGCGAGCCCTCGCGCAGCCCCAGGCGAGGGGCGCCCGCAGCAGCGGTGCCCCCAGCAGCGCTGCCCCCAGCCATCCCGGGCTGGCTCGCACGGGCGCGCCTTCTGTGGAGGCAGGGGTCGCCTCCACAGGGGCCAGGGCCACAAAATGAACGATATCGGCGGGGCGATCAGATCTTCTCGACTGCATGGCCTGACCGATAAGGCGTTAGGACAGAATCTGCACTTCACAGGTTCAAATCCCAGTAGTACTTCTTGCAGGTCTCAGTTGGAAAAACATATATTCGGAAAATTTTTCTGGCCCCTTGAGCTAATCTCCTTGAAAAACTGCGGGCATTTTTTTGTCTGCCCGCACTTCGAAGGGGGGCGGGCATTTTTTTCCGGCCCGCAGAGCTAATCTCGTTGAAAAACTGCGGGCAGTTTTTTTCCTGCCCGCATTTCGATTGCCCAGAGGTGGCAGGGGGGCGCGGGCACTTTTTTTCCGGCCCGCAGAGCTAATCTCCTTGAAAATTGCGGGCATTTTTTTTCGCGCCCGCAGTTCCGATGCCCCAGGGGAAACTGTCGAGGGGATTGGGGCGTCTGCGCCCCTGTAGCCTCCATAGAGCCAAGGCCTTGGCGGATTTGAGGCTTGCGAGGAGGCCCTGGCACGATGGCGCCAGGGCGCTTAGGGCCTCATGGCCTTCACTCCTGGGAAGTTGCCGGGAGCCTGTTTCTCGGAATCTGCTGGTAATGTAGTGAAATGACACAATTCAGTGGAATGGAGCAGGCGAAATATGCCCAACCCTCCCAGGTAAAATAATGTTAATGTAGTGAAATGGGGCATCCATGTTCTCACAATCTGTCCTTCTTGGGTTCAATTCCTGGTGGGGCCTGAGCAGCCTACATGAAGGGATGTGTTCTAGGGATGCCATTGTCATTGCGGGGGAAATCACTGTAGAAAGGATTCTGTGCAAGTAAGGCCGTTTACATGTACTTAGAGCTTTGCATACTCAGGAATTCTGAAATTTAGAATTGCCACCGCCCCCATTGCGAAAGCCACCGCCACCGCTGCCGCCGCGGCCGCCATGCCAACCCTGCCGCTGCCTCTGGCATTGCCAACCAGGCCCACCACCGCCGCTGCTGCTGCGCCGACAGCCACCACCCCCCCACCCCCACCCCAGCGCGACCCAGCCATCCGCCGCCACTATCCAGCAAGCAAGCAAACGCGCCTGCCCCAGGCACGCCGCAGCCAATACCATCACCGCGGCCACCGCCCCCCCCCCCCTCCCGCCCCCCACCACTATCGCTGTCCCCGCCGCTGCTGTTGCCGCCCCAACCAAAGGCACCGCCGCCCACACCGCGATCGCTCCCACTGCCACTGGCTGCCCAGCCGCCACCACCTCGGCCGCCGCTTGTTTGAAGCACCCAGCGCCGCGGCTCCCAGTACCTTTTCAGCCCGAACAGCGGCCGCGCTCGCCGCAGCCGCTGTTGTCGCCACTGCCACCGCCCATGCAAAGCCACTACCAACACTGCGGCGACCACAGCCGCCCCCCCCCCCCCCCCCTCACGGCTGCGCTCACCGTTGCCGCCGCACTGCCACCGCGCACACCACCGCTACCCCCGCCACCGCTGCCACCGCCAACCCTGCCGCTGCCTCTGGCATTTCCAACCGGGCCCACCACCGCCGCCGCTGCTGCGCCGACAGCCACCACCCCCCGCCGCACCCCCACCCCCCCCCCACCACCACCACAACGACGACGACGACCACCACCACCACTACTAGAATAGGGGACGTGCCATAGAATAGGGCAATCATATGCCCTCCTTCCCCTGTATGTGCCGAATTGTAGTTAAATGGGGAATATTTCTTCCCATAATCTGACCTTCTTGGGTTCAATTCCTAATGGTGCCTTGGGGGTAATGGTTTCCCCGCGCCTGCCTCAGGGCGCGGCCCTGAGGCAGGCGCGGGGCCACGCATCTGGAAGCGGAAGCGGGGGCAACGCAAACAAAAGACAAAAAACCATCGAACAGCCGGGCTTGTAAGACCACGCCCGGCAAAAGAGCAAACCAAAACGTCGACCTCCCGGCCTTGTAAGACCACGCCCGGCTAAAAGTGCAAGGACATGACGAAAACAAGCAAGCATAGCCTAACACATCATCGAATAATAACATATCAAGCCATGACAAATCATATCATGCTGTGACAGAGCGGGGTAAGACATAGTATCACGGAGCAGGACATGGCAGACTATATCATACATGTATACTGCTGCGATCACTACTTACCAACACTGGATACATACATCATAACACAACTAGGCGTACCATACTCTTTCAAATGAAGCACAAAACGCAAACAAAACAGCAACACAAGACAGAGAGGACGAGCGCATTCCGATTTTACTGATTCAATCGGTACCGCCATGCTTTTTTGCTTGTCACAAGCGCGCCATAGGCAAGATGAAATACTTACTTGTTCCTGCGCGCGGAATGGTGCGCGCGCAGCCCTGCCGCCGCGGCGCTGCGTTGCTCACCCGAACTCTCGAAGCCTCGCTCCATGGTTCACAAGGCCCCTCCCGATCCCGCCCGCTATCGCTTGCCCCCGCAGAGGGCGCGACGCTCCGTTTGCGGCACTGCAATTGGTACAACGCAAAGATTTGCGCGCGCTCCCCCGCCCCCCCCTTTGCGAAACCCTGAACGGCAATGTCCGGCGCGCCACCGCCGGCGCCTGCGATGACAGGGCGATGCCTGCGCCTCATGATTTGACGCGTGAAATTCCCGCGCTTTACCATGGGCGGTGCCTGCGCAAATAGAAACCAATGCCCGCGGCGCCTGCGCTAAAGGCGGGATGGCGAAGAGACGCCCGCGCCCTATTCCTCGACGCGCCCCCGCGGTGCCTGCGCGCGGCCGTGCGCAGCGCCCGCGCAGATCAGTGGATGGCCCCCGCGGTGCCAGCGCTGATAGCTGGATGGCGAGGCGACGCCCGCACCACAACATTTGACGCGCCTGCGGTGCCTGCGCCGGGTCTCGCGCGGCGCCTGCGCCGACGACTCTACGGCGCCCGCGGTGCGCGCGATTAACGCCGCCATGGCGGCGCGATACCTGTATTCATTATGGTTCGGCGGGCCTGCGGTGCATGCGCCGAGTCACGCGCCCTGAGCTCCGAGCGCTGGCGGGAGCGGAACGACGCGGTGGTTGGACGCACGTCCTCGGCGCGAAGTCGCTTGCCTTGCGTTTGCCATGCAACGGCCACCTGGGCGCGGAAAAAATCAAAGGTCGCGCTCGAAAGGTCGACATGGCGACGTTTCCAAGGCGCGCCCACATCACCTGCCGGGTCGGTGAGCCTGGACAGGGCGCTCCGCTTTTGTTTTTGGCTGACATGTGGTATCGGAATGGAAATCAAGATTGGACCCAAGGTGCCACGGACGGCATCGCCGTGGATGCGAAGATGACGGCGACGGCGGCGACGGCGATGGCGACTAGGCAACCCCCGTGGCCGCGACCACGATCCCCTACATTGCACCCCGTCACGCGGATCGGCTCCCAGTTGGGCATCCCTGCTTCCTCGAAAATAAGCTGAATTGGGAAAGCGCCCACACTATACAAACACGATACAACAAAATCTTCATAACAAGGAAGGATTTGGGGTCTGGCAGTTACACAGCACAGGACATACTATCAACACGTTGAACACATACACAACATACATGTAGCATGCTGCAGCGCCATGGAAGAATGCGTCAGAATGTAGCACAGAAGATAACTGGATTATGATACCAGGCTGCGAGTGCAATGCCAAAACGGTAGGACAATCAACAAACATGTACACAGGAGCGCGATGTCATAATACCGTCGAACACGTTATGCTTATAATCGACATGAGGTGAACATATCCGGCACACGAGCGAGCAGACCATACCATGTTAACACATCTAAACCAACACATCGTAACACATTGATGATGAGTAGTATTCTATGTAAGGAAAACGAGCGTAACATCACATATCAAGGGGGGGTCCCGGGGGGCTCCCGGGGGGGTCCTGGGGGGGTCCCGGGTGGGTCCTGGGGGGTTCCCGGCGGGGTCCCGGGGGGGAGGTCCCAGGGGGGGTCCAGGGGGGGGTCGCCACCCAAATACGCTTTCACTCCCCGCGCATCCGGCGCGGTCCCCGCGCGGCTCCGGAACCCCGCGCAGCTTCCCAGTTTTCAAAATGGCCCCTGGAGGCCCAAAATGACGAAAGACTGAACATGTGTGTAGAACAACTCCACCTCCCCCTCCTCCTCCTCCTCCTCCTCCTCCTCTTCCTCCTCCTCCTCCTCCTCCTCCTCCTCCTCCTCCTCCTCCTCCTGCTCACTCTGCGGACTCCGAACCCCAGGCTCGAGGATCGAGGCTTTCGGGCGTCGCCAGAGCCCTCTCTTCGGCAACCCTCCTGCTCCTCCTCCTCCTCATCCGCCTCTCCATCTCCCTCCTCATCCTCCATCTCCTCCTCGTTTCTCCTCCTCCTCCTCCTTCTCCTCCCTCCGACTCCTCCTTCTCCGCCCACCGCCCTGTCCACTCCTCCTCCCCTCCTCCTCGCTCCTCCTCCTTCCACCTCCTCCTCCTCCTCCTCCTCCTCCTCCTCCGCCTCCTCCCGCCTCCCCCTTCCTCCTCCCTTCTCCTACTCCAACCTCCCATTTCCACCGCTCCCTCCTCCCTCCTCCTCTCTCCCCTCCTCCTCCTCCTCCTCCTCCTCCTTCTCCTCCTCCCCTCCTCCTCTCCTCCCTCTCCTCCTCCTCCTCCTCTCTTCCTCCTCCTCCTCCTCCTCCTTCTCCCCTCCTCCTCCTCTCCTCCTCCCTCTCCTCCTCTCTTCCTCCTCCTCCTGCCCAGCTCCTGCCTTCCTCCTCCTCCTCCTCCTCCTCCTCCTCCTCCTCCTCCTCCTCCTCCTCCCCCTCCTCCTCGCCTCATCCTCCTCCTCATCTTCCACGGCATGCGTCTCCGCCCACTTCGTCGCCAACGTCGTGGTCCTCTTCAGGGTCGGCGGCACCGGCCGTCAGGCCTTCGCAATCGAACGGAATATCATATATCAGAGCATACCGTGATATGGTAAGCCCGAATAATCAAACATCGAGCATCGCCGAATTTAGCAGACAAGAAAGCATCAGCGACCGATTCACGGCGTCCTCTGAAACGCGACGTGCGCGACGAAGTAAGGGTGGCCACAGGCACAACGAGGCGCAACAACGACCGATTGGACGACGTATCAAACGTCACAGGCGCCATCACGACCAAAACGTATTAAACGATGTGCTACAAAAAGTGGCTCGAATTGAAGGCTGTAGTAATTCAGCAGCGACCGATGAACGGCGCCCTATCAAACGCAATATGCGAGCCCACGCAAGGCTGGCCACAAAAAACAAAAAACATAACATGAATAGAACATGACAGAACCGGGCATAATGTCATAGAGTAAAATTCAGCAGTGGCCGAGCACTGGCTGCTTATCAAATGCGACATGCCCGACGAGCAGAGGCTGGCCATGGTAACGAACACTACCAGACTCGGGAACAAACGCCGAGGGTTTCGGTGGGGATCGCTCGAAGCATATTAACTAAACATGGATTTCTCGCGTGAGACTTCGATGGTATTAGGAGTCCGAAATTTCACTGCACGTGGAGCTGCACGGATCCATGGCGGCTCTTTTTCTAAATGGACTTGTCGCTTGAGACTTCTCGGAGTTCATGACCACATGGGCCAACTAGCGCAACAATTACGAGGATGGGTGGTGGCACTTCTTCGTAAGGGGAATATCCCTGGACACCCCGTTGACCTGCATGATCTTTGCTTTCTCGTTTTCCTGACTACGAACCGAAAAAAATGCAAGGCCGTTTCTTTTCAAAGTGTGGCCCTCGCCAATGTGACACGCCCAGCCGTGCTGGTCATTCAATGGGGAGGGGTTTTTGTAGTCGTCCTCCTCCTCCTCCTCCTCCTCCTCCTCCTCCTCCTCTCCCGCCTCCTCCTCCTCCTTGTGACCTTACGAATGCGGACCGCACTGTTTCCAAAGGTGGTCTGCTTCTCCTCCTCCTGGGCACGCAACATATCAGCTCGACTACCTGCGCGCCCCCTCTCCTGCCCCCCCCGCCCTCGTCGTCGCCCTCCTCGTCAAACTCCCCTCCTCCCCTCCTCCTCCTCCTCCTCCTCCTCTCCTCCTCCTCCGCCTCCTCCTCCTCCTCCATCCTCCTCCTCCTCCTCCTCCCCCTCCTTCCTCCTCCTCCTCCTCCCCCTCCTCCTCTCCTCCTTCCTCCTCCTCCTCCTCCTCCTCCTCCTCCTCCTTCCTCTCCCCCCCCAGAGACCACCACGGGCGACAGGGTGATGGTGGCGGCCGGCTCCCCGCCGTCCGGGCGCCCCGCCGGCGGCCGCGCGCGGCAGCGGCACCGCGCCCCCGGAGCCGCCTGAGCCGGCCAACGCGGCGCAGCCTCCCCGTCGCCCGCTGCGCGATCCACCCCCGAGGCAGGCCGCCCCGTCGCCCGATGCGGGGCTTTTGCGGAGCTCGCGGCCCCACTGCGAGCGAGCGAGCGAGTCACCAATGCGGACAATGTCCGGGCCGATCCAGGACCTAGGACCTACAACCCTCGTCAAAAATAAACTGAGGGATTATGTTTTCGGTGATTGTATGGTCAGCGCTACTCCAATGCTGACGCTAGATATCTGACGTGGACGCAAGGGCTTCAAAAATCCGACGACCCCTCCGCAGCATTGAAGAACGCAGTTTCTAACAAGTGCCCGAGAAGATCGATCGTCGTGATTTCCAACTTTGTTTCTGTTTATTTTTGACGAGGCTTGTAGGCCCCCACTGGGCCGCGGCAACCGGCGGTTTGCAGCTCCAGAGGCATCGTGCGCCGCGGCGTCCGCTCCGCGGGGATAGTGCGCCAACGCTTGGCTGCTTCGGCCACGGCCGTCGCCGCGCCGCCCCGGCCCGCGCTGCGGCCGGGCGGTTTGTTTTGCCCCCGTCGGAGCGCGGACAACTCGGGCGAGAAGCTCTCCGCCAGCGAAGGTGCCGATGGCGTACTACTGTTCGCCAAGAGCGGCGGCCAAGGCCTTCCTGCGCGGATGGTCCAGGCGCGGCTCACGAGGTGTCGTAAACTGTTTGGCGATGGGCCGCACTCCGCCGCCTGGCTTGCGCGGCGGAATAACCGTCGAGATGGCCAACGCGGCCTTCTGCCGCGCATTCCGGGACGCGGCCTTCTGCGATCCGATCCTGCCGCACACCTGGCTGAGGGCTGCAGAGCAAGGCGGCCGTTCGCAAATGCAGTCATCGTGCTACCGTTGAGAACACTGGGTAAGGAACGACGGCGCTTTGCTGAGCAGGGAAGGTCTCGGCTACGAGTAGGCTCCCCGACCGAGATCTATGGAGCGGCCCGAAAACCAGAGCCCCTCCTGAGCCCAAAGTGGTTCTTACTTGAGCGTCTTAGCTGTACTCCTCCGCCATGGATTACCGCAAGACCGCGACAGCCAAGAAGTGCGCTCGTCCTGCGAGCCCCCTTCCGTCCTCGCGCAGGCTTCTCGCGAGGTTGCCGCCCCGTGATTCAGGCGCCCACTGGCAGCTCCGCCCAGACGTCGTGCTGCAGGGCGGAGCAGCGCTGCCGCTCCAGCTGCGCCCTGGCCACTGCGGCCGCCTCCCGCCTCCTCCTCCTCCTCCTCCTCCTCCTCCTCTTCCTCCTCCTCCTCCTCCTCCTCCTCCTCCTCCTCCTCCTCCTCCTGGAGTGTCCCGAAATCCTCCAGGCCCTCGAGCATGCAGCCGAGGAACTCATAGGCGTCCTGAGGAGGAGGAGGAGGAGGAGGAGGAGGACGAGGAGGAGGAGGTGGAGGAGGAGGAGGAAGAGGAGGAGGACGACGAACCATCATCGACGACGGGCCGTAAACGACGGCGACGTCATCAGCAACGACGGCGACGTTGTCGACGACGACGATGACGACGACGTGCTCGGGGAAGCAAAGGCACTAAGAACAGCATTATGAGTGTAAGCTCGACCTCATTTCTGTTGGTGTATCCCAGGCTGACCTTGTGTGATGGTAGGGGCTCCTGACATGTTTTGGGTCCTCCGGGAAAGGGGGACGGGGAGGGACGAAGCGGCGAGGAGGAAAAGGAGCAACAGCTCGGACTTTCCTTGGTACATGTTGGGGGAAGTGCGAGGGTGGCTTGAGTGGGCTCTGGGGTTCCACGTATTGGTGTAGAGGAGGAGTTGGTGGATGATGATGATGATGATGATGATGATGATGATGATGATGATGATGATGATGATGATGATGATGATGATGATGATGATGATGATGATGATGATGATGATGATGATTATGATGCTGATGCTGATGCTGATGCTGATGCTGATGCTGATGCTGGTGATGCTGGTGATGCTGGTGATGCTGGTGATGCTGATGCTGTGGATGCTAATGCTGATGCTGATGATACTGGTAATGGTAATGATAATAGAGATGCTGATGCTGCTGATGGTGATGGTGATGGTACTGATGATGGTGATGCTGCTGATGATGATGATGCTGATGATGATGCTGATGTTGATGAGGTAATGATGACGATGATGATAATGCTGATGCACGGTGATGGGTGTAATCATATGGTGATGATGCTGATGCTGATGACGACGATGCTTATGATGCAGATGCTGCTGATGTTGATGAGGAGGACGAGGAGGAGGAGGACAACATGCTTAGAGAAACTCGAAATGGTCGGAGCTCTCCAACATAGACCTGAAACAACAAGTCATTGTGAGGAATACATCAAGGCGGTGGAGGAACTTCTTCGAGGTTGTCTGATATTCGAGTGCCAGTTTTCCATGTGCGGAGACTGAGGGGGCTTTCAGAGGGCAGTGGGAAGAGGGATGTGAACATAATGGAACATGGGACGAGAGGTAAGCAGTATGGGGGGAGGAGAAGGGAGGGAAGCTGGGAGGGGATGCGAACGGACGGGAGGGGGTGCTGGAGTCCTTCTCTTCTTCTTCCTTCCCATCGTGGACTTATTTCCAACCATCCTGTGGTGCTGGGTCCTCATTTTGAAGAGACAGCGCCCCGCGTTATTCTCCTCCTCTTCTCCTCCCCCCTCCTTCCCCCTCCATCACCATCAGCATCATCATCATCGCCGTCACCATCACCTTTATCGTCATCATCGCCGTCATCATCACCATCGCCACCAACTTCGCCACACTCCTCACACGTTTCGTGGCCCCATCGGGAGTTCAACCGAAAGCCCTAATGGCGCAGTTCGCATGCGTCCGCGCCACCCGTCCCAGCGAACTCACACGTGTCGTGGTCCCACAAGGGGCTCCACCGAAGGCCCCGCTGGATGCGCCCGCATGCGGTTCCACACTGCATTTCTGTGAGCCCCTCAAACGTTTCGTGGCGCCAAAAAAAGGCTCCACCTAAGGCCCAATGGCAGCGCCCGCATGCAGTTCCACCGCTATTTCGGTGGCAGTCCTCACACGTTTCGTGGCCCCACAGGGAGCTCCACCGAAGGCCCCAGTGGCAGTGCCCCCATGCGGTTCCACACCCATTTAGGCACACCACTCATACGTTTCGTCGCCACATGGGGAGCTCCTCCGAAGGCCCCAGTGGCACCGCCCGCATGCGGTTCTACCCTGCATGTCGGCGAACCCCCTCACACGTTTCGTGGTCGGAGCTCCACCGAATGCCCCAGTGGCAACGCCCGCATGCGGCTTAACCCCCATGTCGGCACACACCTCACACGTTTCGTGACCCCATAGGGAGCTCCAACGCCCGCATGCGGTTCCACCCCCATGTCGGCACACCCCTCACACGTTTCGTGGCCCCATAGGGAGCTCCAGCGCCCGCATGCGGTTCCACCCCCCATGTCGGCACACCCCTCACACGTTTCGCTGCCCCATTGGCAGCTCCACCGAAGGCCTCAATGGCAACGCCCACATGCGGTTCCACTGCTATTTCGGCGAACTCCCCAAACGTTTCCCGGGCCCATAAAGGGGGCTTCGCCGAAAGCCCAAGCGGCAACGCCCGCATGTGGTTCCACCGCTATTTCGGCGAAATCCTCACACGCTTCGTGGCCCCATATGGGTGCTCCACCGAAGGCCCCAGTGGCAGCGCCCGCATGCGGTTTCACCCTCCATTTCGGCACACCCCTTACACGTTTCGTGGCCCCATACGGTGCTCCACTTGAAGCTCCAGTGGCAGCGCCCGCATGCGGCTCCATTCCTCAGTTTGGTGCACCCCTCGCACGGTTCGTGGCCTGAGGCGGCACCACCGAAGACTCGAGTGGCAACGTCCGCATGCGGTTCCAACCCATGTCGGTGCACCTCTCACACGCTTCGTGGCCCCACAGGGAGCTCCACTGAAAGCCCCAGTGGCAGCACCCGCATACGGTTCCACCCTCCATATCGGTGCACCCCTCGCACGTTTCGTGGCCCTACATGGGAGCTCCACCGAAGGCCCCAGTGGCAGCGCCCGCGTGCCGCCGCCATCTCACTTTGGCGCACCCCTCATACGTTTCGGAGCTCCACCGAACACGCTACTCACGACTGCGGTACCCACAGCTGCATATTATGGTTGGGTCCTTCGCCAAGCTGATGTTCTGTCTGTTCGTCTGCCTGCCCGTCCGTATGTTCACATGTCCGTCTCGTTATTTGGAGGAGCGCCGAAATCTTTGAAACAAGAATACGCTTAGTCAATCATCGTGGTTATGGGCAGGGGAGGGGTACGAAAGTAGTGCCGCCCCCCTTGAGCCAGAGACAGATTTGCCTCGTGGGTCTCTCTGAGGGCGCTCCTGGGGCGGGGGATCGGCAGGAGAAGGAAGGAGGAGGTGAGCGGCAGGAGGACGCGGAGGCCGAGGAGAAGGACGAGGACGAGGCGGAGCAAGAGGGCGGCGTCTGCGTCACTGATCTCCGACTTCCCCCGTGGCGAAACAAACATGACGTGGCGAGAAAACATCACAGCATAACATCGCAGGCCAAACTTGTAAGTACAGGCTGCTCGGATGAAGCATATGGGAACACGAAGCAGGGAAACCGTTGAAGCTGATTGGGTCGGCCAAGTAATAGTCGCTTCAAGTGGGCTTCCATCGACTCTTGAAGCAATACTGGTCTGGAAACAAATCGGGACCAATTCATCCAACTATAAGCGACAAAGAGAAAAGGGCAAGGGACATAGATCTGCCAAGCCTGCGTGCTGCCTCCTGGTGGCCGTCGGCGGCGTCATCGTCGCGCTCCTCCTCCTCCTCCTACTCCTCCTCCTCCTCCTCCTCCTCCTCCTCCTC
>CAUYUJ010002831.1:42500-62500 GCA_963575745.1 Prorocentrum cordatum | reverse complement strand
AAGTTTTCCTCATTCCTCCTCCCTCCCTCCCTTCCTCCTCCTTTCCCTCCCTCCCTTCTTTCCTTCCTCCCTTCCTCCCTCCCTCCCTCTCTCCCTCCTCCTCCTTCTCCACCATCTTCCTCCTCTTCTTCTTCTTCTTGCTCCTCCTCCTCCCCCTCCTCCTCCTCCTCCTCCTCCTCCTCCTCCTCCTCCTCCCTCCTCCCCCTCCTCCTCCTCCTCCTCGTCGTCGTCGTCGTCCTCCTCCTCCTCCTCCTCCTCCTCCTCCTCCTCCTCCTCCTCCTCCTCCTCCCCCTCCCCCTCTGCCTCCTCCGCCTGCTCCTCCTCCTCCTCCTCCTCCTCCCTCCGTGCACCATCCTGCTGCTCGCACCCCGCGTACTGCGGGTCGAGGTCAGCGATGGCCGCCTTCACTCGGTGCCGCGCGGCGGGGGGGGGGGGGCTCCAAGAGGGGGGTCCAAGAAGGAGGGGTCCAAGAGGGGGGGGGTCGCAGAGCACGGGTTTTCGTCGGCCCCGGTATTGAAATCCTGCGCAACCAGAGAAAGGTTTTTGCAGCATTTCGGCATGCGCGCACGAGGACGCGCGCGTGCGGACTTTGTTTCATAGCTTGCAAGATATCTTTTCTCGCACGATGGAAGGACTCTGAATTCTTCCTGCAAGAGCAGATCTCAGGCGCAAGAGACGCCATGTCGACTGTACACCGGAGAATGCAGGAACTAAGTTTGCTGGCAAATCCATACAGCTCAGCTCAAAACTCGGACGTCAAATAATAACTCAATGAACATCCTCAACGACCGAGCATCAGATGGGCCAGCGCATGAGCCGGAAAACGCATACATGCAAGGGCACCCAGAAGCACACACAACCGCAACATAATACTTTAGAAATGGATTGTGGGAATGGGTGATTTGTGATGTAACGAGTGTGCGCGAATAGAATTGTTTGTCGGGGATGAAGGGTGTGTGTGTGTGTGTGGGAACCGCCTGGGCAGGGATGGTATAGACTCATATTTCGAATGAGCGATGGGGCAGAAACATCTGTAATCTGTGCAATCCCAATGGGAAGCGATCGATAAGACCAGGGGGGGTAGATCATACTTCTTTTTGCTGCGAGGCGAGGCGGCGACGGCGACGACGGGGTGGCGACGGCGAGCACGGAACCGCCAAACCGACAATCCCGCCCAGACGACGGGCGCGGACGAGGCGGCGACGGAGCGTCGACGGCGACCACGGAGCCGGCATACCGACAGCCCCCCAGTGCCCCAGAACACAGGCAAGAAGCCCTAAATGCAAGCATTGCTTAGGGGAGAAAACCCTACCCCAGAACACAGGCAAGAAGCCCCAAAGGCAGGCATTGCTCAGGGGAGAAAGCCCTACCACCACCTGGAAGGCCGACGCTTGCTCCCGCCGGCCTCCGCCGGCCAAGGAAGAGACCGCAACTCCTTCGGTCCTCAAAAGGAAAAGCCCTTGGATCCTTCGATCATTCGATCCTCAAGAGGAAAAGCCCTTCGATCCTTCGATCCTCAAAGGAAAAGCCCCCCGATCCTTCGATCCTCAAAGGAACGCCTGATTTTGACAGGTCTGGAGGGTGCCGCCTTCATGTTCCTCAGGGCCGCGTTCCGGCCCGCGAGAGGGCGGCCCTGGGTCGAGTTGTACTCCGCCGCCAGCTGCGCGAAGCAGCGGCCTAATAGCGCCTGGCGAACCCCCGGGGGGGGGGGGATGGGGCATGGGCAGGGAGGATGAGGAGGGAGGAACGGAGAAGGAGGAAGGGAGGAAGGGAGGAAGGGAGGTGGGAGAGGGAGGAGAGGGAGGAGAGGCGAGGAGGAGGAGGGGAGGAGGATGAGGGGGAGCCAGAACCCCTCGCGTCGTGAACAACACATGATCGACCCGCGAGCCCAGAAATGGATATAGAAGCGCGAAGCATGGAAACGCTTCAACACAGCTAGCTTGGGCGATACGCAATGGTCATGCTGCCGAACATATCGATGGTGAGGATATCGTGACAAGGGCTCTGCTGCGCTGTGCTGCACTGTGCCGTGCTGCGCTGAACTACGCTGTATCCGATCGCGGTATGAATGAAGTCGTCCTGGGCGTCCGAATCCTGACCGAACTTATCTGGACATTTGACTCGAGCTGCCTGAACGCATGGCTCGCCCAGAGCTGGTTGCAATCGAAACGTGTGGGGCGCTCAAGCAACTCGAGCTCAAGGTCACATTACGCTCGCGCACAAGACGAGCCGAAAGAGGGAAAATGGACGCTCCACCAGGGGCGCGCAAGGGGATGCGCCAGGGAACGTGCCTGGCCAGGGACGTGTCAAGGGACGTTTCAGGGGACGTGCCCTGGATGTGTCAGGGACGCGCCACGGGACAAGCCAAGGGGCACGCCAGAGGACGCGCCAGGGGACGAGCCATGCAACATGCCATGGGACGCCCCACAAGGCGCGCCAAATGGCGCGCTAGGGGACGCGCCAAGGGACGAGCGAAGGAACATGGCAAGGGACGCCCCACGGGACGCTCCAAGGGACGCGCCAGTGGAAACACCGGGGGGCGGGCCAAGGGATGCGCCAGGGGATGCGCGCCACGGAACGTGTGGGGGACGCGACAGTGGACGTGCCGGGGACACGCCAGGGGACGTGCCAGGGGACACGCCAGGGGACGTGCCACGGGACGCGCGCGAAGACGTGACGGAGGACGTGGCAGCGGACGCAGCAAGGGACGCGCCGAGGAGAACGCCTGAGAACGCCAGGAAACGTGCCAAGGAACATGCCGTGGGATGCGCCACGGAGCGTGTCAGGGGACGCGCCAGGAGACACTCCAGGGGACGTGCTGGGCGAAGTGCCAGTGGATACGCCAGAGGACGAGCCAGGGAAATACATCAGGGGGCGTGCTGGGCGAAGTGCCAGGGACGCTCCAGTGGGCGCGCCAGTGGACGCGCCAGGGGACGCGTCCAGGGACGTGTACGGGGACGCGCCATGGAACGTGCCAATGGACTGGACATGGGACGCGACGCAGGACGTATTGCGCGACGCGCCAGGGGACGTGCGATGGGGTGCGTCAAAATGCGTGCCGAGAGAGGCCCCAGAGGACGAGCCAGGTAACATGCCAGCGGTCGCGGCAAGGCACGAACTAGGAAACGCGCCAGGGAACCAGACAGGGGACTTGCCAGAGGACATGCTATAGGGAACGAGCGAGACGACGCGCCACCCTGCTCTGCAAGTCTCTCCCCCGGCCACCCACGGCGCCCCATCGCCCTCCCCTGGGAGAGGCCCCAGAACGCTTCCCCCGTCGGAGACTCTGCACCACACTTCTTGCACGAGCGGAAGTCCCTGGACCATTCCTCGAGGAGCCGACGCGGGGAGGCGCGCGCTCTCCCCGAGCAGGCGCGCAAGGAGCGCACGGGTCCAGACAAGGCAGGATCGACCAACGGACCCCGAAAGGGACATATAGAAGAGCAGGCAACACTCGGGCAACGCGCGGCGGCGGTGCCGAGGGCATCCATGGTGATGATGCCGTGCCGGGGGCTGTGCTGCGATGCGCTGCGCCGCGCTGTGCTGCTTCATATCATGTTGAACTGTGCTGTGCTCTATTGCGTTGTGAGTATGGCCGCCCTGGGCGTCCGAATCGTGACCGAAATGATATGAATGTTTAGCTCGCGCTTCCGTGCCAGGGTACGCCTCCGACGTGCCATGGACGTGTCAGGGTCGCGCTACGAAACGTGCCAAGGGCCGTGTCAGGGGACGCTCCAGGGGGCAGGGAACGTGCCATGGGACGTCCCACGCCTCGGAGCCGCGCACATTCGTCTTGAAAACTTGCATCGGTTGCAAGGATGGAGGGCGGTTCCTTCCAATCTTGGGTTTACTCTGGCCCTCCTCCTCCTACTCCGACGACAACCACGACGACTCCGACGACTAGCGGCGACCACCACGGCGACCACTACAACGACGACGGCCACGATGACGACCCCAGGCATCCTCCGATGTGTTCCGACCCCTTCGCCTGGGGTGGCCTTGGGCTCCAAGTTCACTTTTGATGATCCCGGGGCCCGATGACGGGCCCCGGAGGCCGAAAATCGGCGGGAAACGCCAGGATAGAAAAGCCCCCCAAAACATCGTCGGAGATCAGGGTCCCCGATGGTTTTCGGGCCATCACTTGGGCCTCGGGCGGCCGTTCGGGACGATCTGGGCACCCCCAGAGCGCCCTCGGCGAGGCGCAGCCGCTGAAAAGCAGCCCGCGGCTGGAACACCATCAGGAACCTACGAAAACGCTAGAAAAACTGAACTTCGAGACCCGGCGGCCGAAATCGACGGGAAACGCCGGGATAAAACAAAAATCGTCGAACTTCGAGTCCCGGCGGCCGAAATAGACGGGAAACGCCGGGATAAAACGAATATCGTCGAAGATTCTGGGCGCCGCTGCTGCCGAGGAGCCGCCGAGGCGCCGCCGCCGCAGGCCGCGGCGCCTTGCTCGACTGCTGGCCGCCCTCGCCGCCTGGGCGGTCGAATGCGCGGCAGGCCTCCGCGAGCCAGCCCGGCGTGTTCAGCAAGCACTGCAGCACCTCAGCCAGCTGCCCGTCACCGTCCCCGCGGCGGAACGACGCGCTATCCGCTTGCAGGCAGAGCGTGTCGCCGGGGCCGCCGCCGCGACACGCTACGCAAAAGTTCCCGACCGTACGTGTTGAGCTCCGTGTCGACACTCTGCGGGCTGCGCGCTGCGCATCGTAGGGCGACGAGATCCATACACGTCCGCTGCCCCAGGCTTGGCCTATCCTGGGCACACGGGCGGTGCGTATGCCTCCCTGGCCATGCCAAGGGGGCGTATACACAGCTCGTGGGCCAGGCCAGGCCCGGGGCGGCGCATATGTACAGATCTCGTCGCCCTACGATGCGCAGCACGCAGCCCGCAGAGTGTCGACACGGAGCTCAACACGCACGGTCGGGAACTTTTGCGTAGCGTGTCGCGGCGGCGGCCCCGGCGACACGCTCTGCCCTGCAAGCGGATAGCGCGTCGTTCCGCTCCGCGGGGACGGGAGTCTGGGGACGGCTCGGGACGCTGACGCTTAGGAATGGGGAGGTGGGTAGCGAGTCGCGCCGAAGCGCGGTGGGCCAGAACTAGCCGCGACACGCTAAGCCAAAATTCCTGACCGTAGAGCTGCTCTGATACTCAGCACGCAACCCTTAGCGTGTTGACGCGGAGCTCTACACGCAGACATGCTCGCGTCGTGAACCAAAATCCAAGAGGTTCCTGGCCATCTTTTGCTTCCCAAGGCCCTCGCCAAGCCCTGGGACTGTCAATAACTGGCTCGGAACGACAAAAAACCCTGGGGAAAGGGTCGGGACTTCCGGAGACCCCGTGTTGAAAACATCAAGACGTCGGATCTCTGAGCACGCAACCCGTAGCATGTCGACACGGAGCCCAACACGTCCATTGCAAGCGGTAAACCTGGCGCGACGAGGACCGCCAAAGCGTCGGACAACACGCGCGTGAGACGTGTTGCACACGGGACGTGCTGCGCTCCAGCTCGTGCGCAACGGGGCAGCATTAAGCGCAGCGCGGCGTTCATGAAGCAGGTGTTGCCCAGGTTGGCCAGGCCGGGCAGCACCCCGGGGGCGGCCTCCTCGGGCTCCTCGCCGGGGGACCTCCTCCTCCTCCTCCTCCTCCTCCTCCTCCTCCTCCTCCTCCTCCTCGTCCTCCTACTTCTCCTCCTTCACACAAGGCGCCTTCCCCCGATGTCGGCCCTGTCTCCGGATCCGCCGCACTCTGGGCGATGTCGCAAGTCGGGCGAGAAGTTCCGCCATGCTGTGCAAGTTCCCCTGATGGCGATGTCCGCCCCTCTCTGCCGTCGCTGCTTACGCCAGGATTTTTTGCGGACGTGTCCGACTGACCTCTCTGAGGCGGAAATTGCCGCCTCACTGGTTCGCATCGACTGGGGCGCACTTCCGACACACTTCCAAATCGGAAGCGAGCCAAGGGGGGGGGGGGGCATCGCAGATCGAACCGGCCCGAACGATGCCGCAGAAAGATGGGGTCCGGGGCCCCAGTCATGATTTCTAGCGATGTTGCAATTGTGTTTTGCAGCGTCGGATCTCGGGGCGGGCCCCAGTGGGCCCCAAAAGGGGGCGAAGAGCTAGGGGGCACCCATGGGCCTGGGCCACTGCTGGCAACCCCCGAAGACCCAGACATCCGACGACTTGAGTTCCGATGCGCGGCCCCAGAGGTCCCGACCCCTTCCCCTGGGGTCGTTTTCCGTCCCCGATCTGTGCTTGATGGTCCCAGGGACCGACCACGGGCCCCATAGGCGTGCGGATGCCATGACAATGGACACCATAACGATCCGATCAGTTAATTAAGCATGTGTTTAAAATGTGTAAAACATGCTCTAAACATGTATCATTTTTATTTTTTATCTTATATATATGTATATATATATATAATAATATATATATATATATTATATATATATATATATATATATATAAACAAAAAACGTTTACATATTTGAACAATGTTTCAGACATCTGGAAATTATTTGGCAGCATGCTTCCTCTCCAGCAATCGACTGCCACAACCATAGGCCGAACTCGAGGAAGTACGCCCACACTGAAGCATCGAACCGTCGGCGATCAGGGCCCCCGACGGCTTTCCGGGCCGAGTTCTAACCCTGGGCGGCCGCTCGGCACGACCTGGGCACCCCCCATGAGCGCCCTCGGGCCAAGCTCGGGTCCCAGGCGGCCGCTCGGGGCGACCTGGGCGCCCCCTGAGAGCGCCCCTCGGGCCATGAAGCTCGGGCCCCCGGGCCATCAAGCTCGGGCCCCCGAGGGCTCCCGGGCCATCAGACTCGGGCCCCCGGCGGGCGGCCGCTCGGCACGACCTGGGCACCCCCCATGAGCGCCCTCGGGCCATCAAGCTCGGGCCTCGGGCGGCCGTTCGGGGCGACCTGGGCACCTCCCGAATGGAGGGATGCAAGAACGCCCCCACCCAATTCGGGGGGTGCCGCCAGGACCTTCGGGGGATGCCTACCCGATTCGGGGGGTGCCTACCCAATTCGGGGGATGCAAAAACGCCCCTACTCAATTCGGAGGGCGGCCCCCCCCGAATTGAGGGTTACAAAGTGCGTGGTCCGCAAACCTCCTGGGAGCTGCCAAAGGTCAGAGCGCCGCCAGGACGCCGCGCGACACGCGCGATATGCAGGGCTTTACCCTGCCAGCCCACGAAAGGTTCAGCGCACAGTGCCTCGTAAAACAGGGTAGGGGCGTTTTTTACGCCCTTGACTGAACGCCCTCGGCGAGGCGCAGCCGCTGAAAAGCAGTCCGCGGCTGGAGATCCAGCAGGAGCCGACGAGACACGCCCGAAGACCTCCAACTTCGAGCCCCGCGAGAACAAAAATCTGGCCGTTGGAACGCCTCCGCGCCTGCCCCCCCGGCGCCCCTTGCGCGCGTGGTATCCCTCCCTGACTCTAGATCCGCCGTACTTTGGTTTCTTGTCCGACTCACACGTGCATCGGACATGCACTCCAAACGGTACAAACAAGTAGGGTGAACATCTCCGCTCCCCGAAGTATAGGGCGACTGTGTCCGCAAAGAGAACGGCGGCAGCAGCGACGGCAATGGAGGGCGGAAGTCGACATCAAAAGGAGCGTCACAAGCAGTCCCTGTCGCCTTGAGACCCAGGGCGCCCTGAGAACTCAATGTGAAGTCTCGCGTGTCCGGAACATCGCCCCCACAAGTCAATTGTAGCTTCGAATGGCTGATTGCTGCCGTGGGCTGTAGCCATCCGGCAGCGTGACACTCGCCATCGCTCGGACGCTCATTAGTTGTGTGTTTTTTCGGTTTCGTGCGTAATTTTTTCGCCAAGTGGTCAAGGATGTTCCTCGATGGCCCTCGCCGAAAGAAAAATGCACACGTCCGAGCGATGCCAAGGACAGGCAGGGCATCCATCCGTCATAGTCTCCAGAGGAAGGAAGAAAAGGATGAAAGGTGACGTGGCGGCTGTGTGGCGGCGGCGGCGAAAGAGGCAGTGGGTGGGCCCTGGGGGCAACGTGTCCCTTGGCTGTGCCGGGTCCCCCTTCCGTCGAGTCAACTGGCCCTCTTGGGCCACTGCTCTGGATGGTGCTCAGGGCCCCCCTCCGCAGAGGTGCCCTATTGGGCAGGGGCCTCCAGCTCCCCCCAAAAAACCATGCGGCAAGCGTAAAAGTGTGGGGGCGAGATGGGGCGAGGCGAAAAAACTCGCGGCTAGAGTGTGTTGGGCACCATCGCCCTTGCAGAGAGTGGCAGCGGCCACGCTCGCCAAAGGTGAACAGCAAAAAGGCCTCGCCCCCAGCACGTGGGACCCCCTCCTAAGCGGCACCCATACCCATGGCTGGTACCCCCCCCCTGATCACGGGAATGGTGGCCGCTCGGGGGGGGTCTACCGTGCGTGGGGGTGGTTTTTGCCATCCGTGGCGGCGGTTCACTGTACACCCTGCGAAATGCTTTAGAAATCATTGGTTAAGACATTCATAATCTCAGAATTTGAATAAAAACCAAAAATGTCTATTCAAATCTTCGGATTTACATTGAAACAATAAGAAACATCAAGACTCTGGCCGAAAACTCTGGATTTCTTAAGCATCGCCTAGAGTGTAGGTTTGTAGCCCCCCCCATCCGGCGCCAAGCACAACACTCCCAGACGTCCAACAGCCGCGGGCGAGCGCGGCTGCCGGCAGGTGGCCTTGGGCCGCAGCTGCTGGGAAGGGCGGGGAAGATCGGTGTAAGAGGGAAGGTGGGAAGGTGCGGGTGGCGCCTGACGCCGAGATCGGACGGCTCGCTGCCATTCGGCCGCAGCCGACCCAGCCATCGCACCCGCGGACAGAGGCAGCGGCCACCATCCCCATGACTGGCACTCTCCCCTGCCGAGGCAGGAGCAGGGTGCCCAGGTTATGGGAATGGTGGCCGCTTGGGGGGGGTCCACCGTGTGCGGGGCGGCTTATGCCATCCGTGGCGGCGGCTCGTTGTACGTTTGTAGTCCCCCACCCTCTGTTAAAAAACAACCCCACCCCCCACCGTTAGCTGTGGCAGGCGACCGATGGTCACTGCTGCTTTTGCGAGTACTCTTGAGGCGGCACGTGAGGAGGTGAGGTCGTGGAGGTGGGATGCTGGCTGAATGCTAGGGTGTGCGTGCAGCGGGCCTGTGGCTTGTTGGCGGTAGAATTGACCACGGCCTCGCTGGCCCTTGCCGCATGGGCCTTTGGCGAAATCCCTTGATCGCCAACCCGCGATCTCAACCGCCCCATCCCACCGCCACATGAGGGGGGCGCACTCAGGTTAGCAAATTGAGGCGGGGGGATGTGGGCTGCAAGAAGAAAGCCAGACGGTAAGGAAGTTTGGAGGTTGGTGGAGGCCTTGTCTCTACCTGCACGTCGAGTGCAATATCATAGCTCATGGGTGAGAATGCCCCGCAGGGACCCACTGAGTAGCATAGATGCTGTTGACGTCGTCGAACGCATGCTGAAGCCTGATTTCGGCGGACACCTCGGATGAGGTAGCATTGCTCGTGGGTGAGAATGCCCCTCAGGGACCCATTGCGTAGCATACCTGTTGTTGCCGTCCTCGCCGTGCGCTGAGACCCGCGGGAGTCCCTTGTCCGCTGCCGTCGGGGAGGTGAATCTAAGTATGGTGCGACCAGCTGTGCGGCTGCCGATCCTGTCAATGTGTGCGTGCGCTTTGGTGCAAGACTAGTGCTGAGGTTGGCAATCGGAATGTAGCAGCTTGCGTGACGTCTCCTTTTTGTCGTGGAGCAAAATTGAACAAACCCGTGCATGCTAGGTGAGGAGGTAGTAAGGCCGGTCCCATCGAGAGGCATGCGCCTCTTGGTTGTGGGCAATCAGGGGGGAATCTCCTGATTTGCCGTGGCTTGGTCGGACTGCTGGTTCTTAAGGTGCTGCTTGCATTCAACCTCGACGGTGGCCAAGGCGCTGGACCACCGTCTGCTTGAATCGCGTCGGGGTTTGGCTGCTGGTTGTCGCTTGGGAACGTGGCTGGACCCAGGTCGTTCTCTCCCACCGATCATCGCCCATTGTGCCGCTGTCGGTGGGTCCGTGCTCTGTAGCGCGCTGGTCTCGGCTGCTGCGTTAGGCGTTGCTTGTTGGGTGCGAAGCTGTTGCTGCCGCGCCGCGAGGTCTGCCGAGGGTGCCCACCTTTTTTGGCTTGGGAGCTTTTCGATATGGTTATGTTCCTCTTTCCGCGTCGGGTGGGTCAGGTCAGTCGGTTGCGCCTGTCAGGTGGGTCAATCAGTTGCTGCGCGGTCGGCGCGTCAGCTTGGCAGTCGGTTGCTGAGTCGGAGTTGGGGTGGGCAAGGTTGTATTGCGCCTGTGGCTTGGCTGTGATTGGTTGCTCTGTTGCCGTCGTTCGCTGGGTCATTGGGTTGCTGGCCCTCCGCGTGGATCAACTCGGTTATCGTTTGCATGGCTGATGCCGTGGTTATGCTCTGGAAGCGCGTGAAAGGAAACGGCGTTGGCATGGAGGTCGGGCTGTGATTGACATGAGCATACTCCGCCGCTGTGTAGTCATGGCGCGTGGTGTTGGTAGTTCGTCTGAGTCGTCGTCGATCTTGTAGGTCAGCATCACTGCAAACTGGTTGGCGAACTGTGCGAGGTGGGTCTGGCGCTCGGTCACGCGGAAGAATCGCGCTTCTCGTTGTCCGTCGTGCGGGAAGCCGTTGTTCAACGATGCCTCTACGTAGTGCGAGACCTGGTCAGTCTCGAGACGTATGTCAGGGTCTGCCCCGATGTCCAGATCGCAACTGTTGTTCGCGTTGCTCATGTTCACGGAGCAGAATGAGATGATCTTGTGGGTCTTGATCTTGGATAACGCAGGAGGTGCCTTGTATCGTGGCTCTCTTCTTGGGGCCGGTGTGTTGCTGCTGTCGTATGCTGTCATTCGGTGTCGGTGGTGTTGCTATCGGTTTGGGTGTGCATTGGTCCTGCCGCATAAGGGGGGGCTGTCGCATGGCTGCTGCTTGATGCCCCTTGCTGGTTAGGCCCAGGTGGCTGTGGCGGTGAGTAGTCCGTCGTCTTTAGGAGGTGGTCGTTTGGTCGGTGCGTTGGCCCGCGCTGCGGCTGTGCGACCTGGATCTCGCCGATGATCCGCAGGACGCCCTCCTGCGCGGTCAGATTATCGTTCTGGTTGCTGAGCAGCACAATGGACAATCGCCCCTGAGGGTTGTCTGTCATTGCTGGCTCTACCACATACTTTGTTACTGCCGAGGAAGATGATGCTTGTCTTGAGCTTGTCCACGTCGTTCCTGAGCTCAGTTCCGCTCTGGCACCTCTCGATGGTAGTTGCACTGGACGATATGTCTTAGCATGCACGCGCTTGTGGTGGTAATGGTCTCGATCTCGGCCTCTGCGGAGGAGGGGGCGCTGGCGGTGGCGGAGGTTAAACGCGGTCCCGCGTAGCGGTGAAAGGTGCTGCATGTAATTCCCATTGCCGTTGTAGACACACTCCGCGTTCTCGGAAGGTAGAGCTCGCTTCCGTTCCCTGGGTCGTCCCACGTTATATCCTTCGTGTCCAAGTTGCAGTAATGCACTTAGTCGTTCCATATGTCCTGGTCACAATGGTACTTGCAAGGGGTCCATGGGCGCGGTAGAGGCAGTCGGTGGCTTGATGACGCAGGTCGCCCGTTGGGTGGTCTCCTTCTCTTTGCAGGGCCCGTTCTAGCGTGTGCTCGTCCCATGTCGCGTACTCTGGTGGGTAGAACGGTGGTGGTGGACATGTCGGTGGTGGACGGTCCGCTTGGGTGGGAACCGTGTGTGTGTGGCTGACCGTCATGACTCGGTTTGTCGGCTTCGGCTGGGAATAAGCTGTGATGCTGTGGTCTCTGTCGGTCTTGCCTGGCCAGATGCATCTTGCTCGCATGCGGCATGATGCCACTAGTCGGTCTGCGTGTTGCGAGGCCTTTCAACTCGAGCTCCACTTGGTAGTCTTCCTCGAAGTTGTCGTAGTAGGAGGCTTCCATGCTGGTCAGCTGCCTCGCTGCTTGTGCCCGCGTATCGGGTTTACGTGGGACATGATATCACTGTTGTCCGCGATCGCGGTCCTGACCATGCCGTGCACTAGAGGATGTCGGTGGCCCCCACGATGATGGATTTGGACGAGGTGGTCGCGCGACGGCAATGGCATCGAGCGCGGTGATCAGGTTAGTAGCAACGTCTTGACCGTCGATGTCCTCATGCGACGTCAGCCGGCAGGTGGAAGTGCGTCCCAGAGATCGCATGTCATCGTGGGTTTCCGTAAGACGGCGGCCCCAGCTGTAGCTCGCACCTCTCGTTAACCTCGTTGAAGTGGCCGATGGGAGCTTTGCGCTCGCCTCTGTAGTTTCTGAGGGTCCGTACTTCTGTTAGGGTCCCCTCTCTGCGGCGCGGAGTCCATCTCGCGTCTGCGGTGCCATATGGAAGTTGTTCTGCTCGAAGATCATGCTGTCGCTTCGTGGGCGCGCGGCCTTTGCTCCCATGGGTGCCGAGGCGTCGGTCAAGTAGAGGAGAAAGGGCGCGGCGTCGCCTGGGTCCTGCGCGTTGCTGTTTTGGTCGGTGACGTGGGGCAGGTACGTGCGGCTCTAGGCCTTCGAACGGATGGGATTGATTTTTGTACCTTCTTGGTCTGCTCGTTTCTGCATCTGCGTGGCCATGACCTGGTGATTCTGGTCGACGCTAGACATCTCCGCGCCTCGTGGACCTCTTTGCCGAGGCACCAGGTATATCAGGTTCTTCTCGTCCATCTCCTTGGCTTTTTTCCCATGGACGGGCAGCGATGAGTGCTCGTCAGACCGCGTGAGACCGCGTGGAGGCGGCGCCCCTGGGTCAGACCCATACTGCCGTCCTGTGATGAGGTATATGGGTCGTTATTGCTGGGTAGTGGCGGTCAACGGCGTCTATGCCTGTGTCTGTAAAATCTCTGATGGCGAAATTCCCTCGGGCGTCGTCGGCTTTCTCGGCAGCGCCCCTGTTCCATCCGTGGTTGGTGGCCGCCAAGTATGCCAGTGTGTAGTGGTGTAGGTGGAGTGTCTTCATCCATCCTCTTGGTGTATTGGTCGCGATGAAGACGTGTCCAATTTCCAGGGCCGCGTAGGTGTACTCTTTGGATAGCGTGGCATACTGTAATCCTTCTTGAGCTCGGTCTAGCGCTCGCGCTGCCGGCGCTGAGAAATTCGGGTCGGGTCGCTGGTCCTCGGAAGGTGGGTAGTCGAGGAGCTTAGTGCCATATGGGGTGCTCTGGCCGCGTAGTAACCTCGGCTTGTCCTCCTGTCGGAACTCCGGTGCTGCGCTCGGTGCCATGCTGCGTCTTCCACGCTGCCGTAATTGATGTGCTCGCTCAGCGCTTTTCGAGCTTAAGTTGTTGTAGCCCTCCGTGATCCAGATGTGGGGGCCCCCCGCGAATCGTATCGTAGGTAGTTGGTTAAAGATCTGGTAGTCGCTCGTCGCGATGCACTGTTCGGTTCCGCTGGCTCCATGACGGACTGACCCACGGCTAATTGCGTTGCTCATGGTTGGGGTAGGTGATGCGGGGCCTCGGTACTTGAACCACGCGCTGCAAACAAGTGCAGGATGGAGGGAGGAGCGCAGCGTTGTGGGAATGTCAACGTGATCGTTTTTTTGCTTTGTTTTTTTATATATATATATATATATAAACGCAGTCGCTCCGCTCTGTCACTGGTCGACTGAGGGGGGCAGCCTACCCCTCATATCAGGCCTGCGAGAACCCTTAGTAGACGTAGTTCAAGGTTAAGTTGAGGCAATGCCTATCACGGGACAAGCCCCGCGTTATGTGGGCTGCGCGGTTGGCTGATTAGTCCCTATCAGTCGTGGTGTAGCGTGGCAGTCGGCGGTCGTAGAGCTAACTGTGCTAGGTTGATGTGGTATACTGGTCGGCCTGTGCGAGGTGGCAGTGGTTCATGGCATCTGTGCTGTGCCTGAAATCGTGGAATGCGAGTCCAGTAGGGTGTTGACTGGTGAACGCGCGTCCTCGACGTGCCACTCTTGCGTGGTTGGTGTTGCTATTCATCTGCTCATCATTGCCTCGGACAATAAGGCTGCCAATAGATTGCTGAGCTCGGTCGGTTAGAACTTGGCTGCTGCGCTTCGCCATGTGCCGTCCTCGTTGCGACTGAGCAGCGGCGGGTGTGCCCCTGGTCCATGCTTACACGTGCATCTGTTCGACTTTGAGAAGACATGCGGGCATGGTTTGGCCTACCAACCCCGAGCAGACTTGTAGCTTGGCGGGCCCGCCGTCCCAGCGTGCACTGGTCGAAATATGCGCGTCGCACACTGTGTCGGCGTAGAAAGTGTTGCACCATTGGTAGTAGCCACCTGCTTGCAACCTGTCTGCTGTCATGGGCCGTTTCAGGGTGCCCCGTGGTGGCTGGCATCCCGGTGGCGCATGCTACGTCGAGAGTGGCGCTTGGGATTGGTTGCCGATGTCGACATGGTCGTTTTCCTGTTCCGCCTGGTAATCAAGGCCCCACGGTTGATCCCAGCTACGCGAAGGTCGAAGTTAGTGCTCGGCGTCGGGTAGGTCTCTCGTTCATGCTGCGCTCCATGTCTCGCGCTGTGGCCCGGCCATCATGGCTGCTACTTGTCCTTCCCGCATCTGGTTGGCCCAGGAGGCAATTGTGGCCCAGTTCGCCAGGCCCCCCGCGGTGGCATGGTTGGCGATGTCGATGGACAGCGTGTAAACCTGCCTGCCACGTGGCGGTTAGACTTGTTTAATCCCTCCTTCCAAGTCTTCTTCCCTTTTGCGCCCACTGCAGAGATTCAGAACGCGCTGCCCCATGGGTCGCGGCATGGTTGGGTTGGTCGTCTGTCGATCATCTGCTGGACGCTCCACAGGTGGGGTTTTGTCGTGAGCTGCGCTCGTGTCCTTGATGAAGGTAAGCATGATGTTAGTTGTGAAACTGAGGATGTGGGCGTAGTCGAGTGGCCTGCCTGCTTTGATGTTGGCTCGCTGACAAGCTCGTATGTATTCTCTATTGTCATATGTTTCCTCGTCGCTGTACGGTTGGACTCCTTTCATCCATGGTACCACGCATGATGATGTCGCCTGAGGGTGCATGGCAAGCCTAGCGTACGCGTGGTACTGGCAGCTGAAAGCACAGCACATGGAGCCCCATGCCCACTGTGAAGGGTGGTTCCCTTTCTCGTGGTACTTGCCGAGGTGGTCGTAGTTGGCGTTTGGTGAAGGTTGCCCCACGTTGGTAACACATCTCGAGGGTCGGTGGGTCTGGTGGCGATGGGATGCTTGGTATTGGTGGCATGTCGTATGTGTTTTGGTATGGCTCGAAGGCTCTGTATCATTGTTATTGGTGGGCTTGGTCTGCCTGTCGTCGTACATGCATCGTGCCTTGTTTTCGCTGTGGTCTTGAACCTGTTGGGTTCTGTGCGTGCTGTTTGTCGTACTTCGTATATGTCGGGTCGTTCGGTCGGCTTGTCTGTGGCGTCCAGGTAGTCGCGCATCCATAGTACGTCGTCCTCTACAGTTTGGTATGTTTTGGTCCATCTTGCTTCTTGCCGAAATTCCTGGTCCAGGAGCCAATCGAACACCGCGGGGCCGTGAAGTCGCAGTCGTGGTAGATACCACACCCTCTGGCTCGTCTCGCCACCTCGCGCGGCATGCGGCTGGCGGTTGCTCAGACCTTGAGTGTGTGTGTGTGGTTGTGTGTCTGTGTGTCTGTGTGTCTGTGTGTTTGTGTGTTTGTGTGTTTGTGTGTTTGTGTGTTTGTGTGTTTGTGTGTTTGTGTGTTTGTGTGTTTGTGCGTTTGTGTGTTTGTGTGTTTGTGTGTTTGTGTGTTTGTGTGTTTGTGTGTTTGTGTGTGAGAGTCGCTTGTGCCAGGCGGGGTTCCTTGACATGGTAGTCGTGGATGTCGTCGTGGGCCCAAGCGGGGCACGAGAACAACGGCTCAGGTTGTCGAAGTCGGCGTGCGTGCTATCGCGGCCGCCTCGGGAGCGAAAAGCGGCCGACACGCTGGCCGCCGCCACGAAAGAGTTCAATGGAATGGAGGCCCTGTACCTCGCGGGAAACCTCTCAGGCGTACGCGGCTCTCCTCTTCCTCCTCCTCCTCCTCCTCCTCCTCCTCCTCCTCCGCCCCTCCCTCCTGCCCCCCCCCCCCCCCCTTCGCTTCCTCCTCCTCATCTCCCTCCTCCCTCCCTCCCTCCCTTCCTCCTCCTCCTCCCTCCTCTCCTGCTCTCCTCCTCTCTTCGTCCTCCTCCTCCTCCTCCTCCTCTCCTCCTCCTCTTCTCTGCTGCTGCTCCTCCTCCTCCTCCTCTCCCCTCCTCCTCCTCCTCCTCCTCTCTCCTCCCCCCCTCCCCTCCTCTCCTCCTCCTCCTCTCCCCTCATCATCATCATCAGCATCATCATCATCATCATCATCATCATCATCATCATCATCATCATCATCATCATCATCATCATCATCATCATCATCATCATCATCATCATCATCATCATCATCATCATCATCATCATCATCATCATCATCATCATCATCATCATCATCATCATCATCATCATCATCTCATCATCATCATCATCATCATCATCATCATCATCATCATCATCATCATCATCTCATCATCATCATCATCATCATTCATCATCATCATCATCATCATCATCATCATCATCATCATCATCATCATCATCATCATCATCATCATCATCATCATCATCATCATCATCATCATCATCATCATCATCATCATCATCATCATCATCATCATCATCATCATCATCATCATCATCATCATCATCATCATCATCATCATCATCATCATCATCATCATCATCATCATCATCATCATCATCATCATCATCATCATCATCATCTCCTCTTCTTCCTGCCCCTCCTCCTCCTCCTCCTCCTCCTCCTCCTCCTGCTCCTCCTCTTCCCTCCTCCTTCTCCTCCGCCTCCTCCCTCCTCCACTCCTCCTTTTCCTTCTCCTCTTCTCGAAGCAGCAGCAGCAGGAGAGGCAGGAGGAGGAGGAGGAGGACGGGGGAGGAGGAAGAGGGAGGGGGGATACCGTTCTCTTCCTTACGGCAACTTGGCTGGGAATCGTCTCTGGATGGGCTGGTGGGATACGCCAGGCGTCGAGAACTGCGACGCCTGGACCCAAACATCTGATGCCCTGGATATTCAACATGGGGTGCCCCAAGTCTCGACCCTTTTCCCAGGGCTAGCTTTTCATATGGAGCAATTGTTTGACGGTCCCAGTGCCCGAAAACGTCCCCCAACTGCCGAACACCGGGAACCATCTCAGCATTTGGCTTTTCACCGCGTTGAAGCCTCACGGAAGTCCAAGAGGGGCGAGCATCGACCCCCCCCTAGCAAAAAAAGGCCCTCGGACCTCGAGCCTCCCCAGCGCAAGGAGGCGCAGTTTCGAAAAATGCGACGATGAATTCGATGCACTGGGCGCGGAAAAAGGGCAGGTCCTTGACCGGCAGCGCGTCCTCCCAGGGCCTCCACCAGGCGCCGCGCGCAGTCAGCGTGGGCCCTCGCACCTCGCCAGAGGATCGAAGGCCTCCCGAAGCGAAGGCCCGACCTCCGCCCTGGCGGCGCTCCCCGGACTTCCAGCGCACGGAAAGAGTCAAGGCGGATTTGCTGCTCGCCGCTTTTGGGGGCCTCAAAGAGCCCTCCCCTGGCCCCGCCACCGGCAACAAAATCTCAGGGTCGTCGTTTTTGGGGGCCTCGGATTCGCTTTTTGCTGCTCGTCGTTTTGTTGGGGGCCTCGGGGTGCCCTCCCCTGGCCCCGCCACCGGCAAAAAACCTTCCGGGGGCGAAAGGACCGGCCCCTGGCAAGTGGTCCAGAGCTCTGGCGACCCCGGGGTGTGGAACAACAGGAGACACTGGAGCTTCGTGCTCGTTCCTCCGTCCTGGCCGTTCTTCGCCAGAGTGGTTCTTCGACCTCTGGGCATACGAGCTCTGGATCCTCTGGGCACGGCGACGGCGGCGGCGGCGATGAAGATGGCGTCGAGGCGAAAACCTGGAAACCCACCCAGCGCATGCGCCCGCGAGGCGCCCACGGGCTCCGACTGGGCCAGCGCACGAGGCGCCAGCGAGGCTCCCACGGGCGCCGACTGGGCGAAAACCCGGGGAACCCACCCAGCGCAGGAGGCGCCCATGAGACGCCCACGGGCGCGGCATGGGCCAAAACATGGGGAAGCCACCCAGGCACTTAGAAACCACTGGTGCAAGCGCAGTTTCGGGAATTGTCCCATACAAGGACACACGATGTAGAACCTCGCACGCACGATCTCGATCTTGAAGATGGGGGCTGCCTTCCAGCCGTAAGGCTGCTTGACTTACCACTGTTGAATACACAAGCGACAGCGATCACCAGGTGTTGATAAAGGAGGCGGCATCCATCTGCGTAGCATCTGGAAGCTTCAAGGCTGGCGCCGCGTTTGCAGTGGACCTGACATATCCAGCGAAAGCCGCATGTTGTGCAAACGGCTGGCCGCCCATCCGTGCAATCGTTGGCACTTCAAGCCTTACAGTGCCACCGCCCCTCCCCAAACAGAGCTTCCACTCAGGAGTTCTTAGTTGCGTCTCTGGAGGATTGAATGGGTCCGGCGAAGTTTGGCCATGTTGCCGCCTCATGCGCTGGGTGGTCTGGCGAAGTTTCGCGACGTTGCCGCCCGTACCCGTTGCCGCCTCGTGCTTCCACCACGTATACTGCACCACACAGTTTACACCACATAGCCTGCATGACATACTGTAGCTTGCACATCCGTTGTTTTCTTCAAGCGCTGCGAGCCCCAAGCCCCAGGAGCCGAACACTGGAAGGCCCAACTGGCAAGAATCGCACCTCCATTCCATGAAACTGTACCTTCGAAAAGGTGATGCAAAGACAGCGGGTCGAATGGATAGCAGCCACACAAGCAGGGAGAGGTAAGCAGCCGGCAGGGGGGAAAAAGGGAGAGGGCGAAAGCAACAAGGAGAAAGGAAGACAATCGAACTGTTGGCCACATGAAGCCCTGACGCGGCATTAACAAGCGAGGATCAGCTGTCCCGCGGGCGAACACGTCGGCATCCAGGGGCGGCCCAAGCCAACACGACGAGTGGATTCGTGCAGTCGCACGGCAAGGAGGATGAGAAGAGAGAAGGAAAGGAAAAAGAGAGAGAGAGAGAGAGAAAACCAGGCAGTACGCAAATCAAGGCAAGTACGTAGATGATGAAAGGCAGCGGCTCCGCTGCGATTGGCGACGGCTCCTCCCAGAAAAAGGAACGGAGGCGGCCCCAGCTCACTGCTTGGAGCCCACGCTGGCGAACTCAAGGCCAGGAACTGCTGCTCAGCGTGCCGCGGCGGCGGCCCCGGCGACACGCGATGCCCTGCCCGCGGATGGCGCGTCGCTCGGGGGCGGGAGGCCCGGAACGGCTCGGGACGCCGACGCCTGGGGACTGGGACGTGGCCAGCGTGTCGCGCCGAAGCGTGGTGGGCCAGAAGCGGCGGCGCGACGCGCGAAGCCCCGAAGAAGCAGAAGCTGGCCACGGAAGCCTGCCCTGGCCTCGGCCCTCGAGTCCCGCTCGGGGTCTTCTTTGAAGGGGCCCCAGGACACACAAACGAATACACACAAATAACAGATTCCCTATATTTTCCTATATATTTTGGGTTTTTGTCTTCCCCCCACTTCCCATAGTTTCCCACATTTTCGGGGGAATCGACGATTCATTGTGTCTGTGTGTTTCTTTCCCTCCTGATTCTTCGCGGCCTTCCTCTCCACCGTCTTGCCGGCGGAGCGACGCGCTAAGCAAGAGTGGCCGACCGTAACGGGGACTCTGCCGAGAACCAGCTGTCGAAAGCGGCCCGCCCCCACATCTCGAGTACCTGTTGGAATTCCCACGCGCCACGATCCTAGTATGTAAGGGCGCTTCTACCGAGAACCCATGTTTGAGAGATACACGCCTTCCATCCATAAGATCCTTGGAACTGTCACCCCTGGTGGCCGTACAAGATTCAGACACCTCTGGCGAGAACTGAAAATAT
>CAUYUJ010002831.1:0-40000 GCA_963575745.1 Prorocentrum cordatum | reverse complement strand
GAGGAGGAGGAGGAGGAGGAGGAGAGGAGGAAAAAGAGAATGAGGTGAGGAGGAGGAGGAGGAGGAGGAGGAGGAGGAGGAAAGGAGGAGGAGGAGGAGGAGGAGGAGGAGGAGAAGGATGATGATGAGAGGAGGAATAGGAAATAGGAGGAGAGGAGGAGGAGGAGGAGAGGAGGAGAGAGAGGAGGAGGAGGATGAGGAGGAAGAGGAGGAGGAGGACGAGGAGGAGGAGGACGAGGAGGACAAGGAGGAGCAGGAGGACGACGAGCAGGAGGGAAAAGGAGGAGCATTAGGAAAAGGAGACGAAGCGGAGGAGGAGGAGGAGGAGGAGGAGGAGGAGGAGGAGGAGGAGACGGAGGACGAGGAGAGGAGGAGGAGGAGGTCGACGAATGGAGAGGAGGAGGAGAAGAGAAGGAGAAGGAGGAGGAGGAGGAGGAGGAGGAGAAAAAGAGAAGGAGGTGGAGAAGGAGGAGGAAGAGGAGGAGGAGGACAAGGAGAGGAGGAGAAGGAGGAGGAGGAGGAAAAGGAAGAGGAGGAGGAGGGAGGAGGAGGAGGAAGAGAGGAGAGAGGAGAGGAGGATGAGAGAGGAGGAGATGAGGAGGAAGATGAGGAGGAGGACGAGGAGGACAAGGAGGAGGAGGAGGACGAGGAGGACAAGGAGGAGGAGGAGGACGACGAGCAGAAGGGAAAAGGAGGAGCATTAGGAAAAGGAGGACGAAGCGGAGGAGGAGGAGGAGGAGGAGGAGGAGGAGGCGGAGGAGGAGGAGGAGGAGGAGGAGGGCAGGAGGAGGAGGAGACGAGGCACCCGCTTCTTCGGCCCGCCGCAGCCGGCGGAGGGCGCAGCGCCGCAACGGCCGGAGCAGCGGGCGCGCCAGCTCCGCGCACAGCGCCAGCAGAGCGAGCAGCGCCAGCGCGGGGGCCAGCCAGTCCTGTCGGGGGTTCGGGGAGGAGGAGGGAGAGGAGGAGGAAGAGGAGGACACTATGAAACGGGGTGAGTGCGATCACGGTGTTTTTACGCACTGTGAACACGGGTGTTAACAAGAGACTAACACGGGCACGACAGGTTGCAACCTGCCGCGCCCTGAGCCAAACGACAGCAGGAAGAGGGAATTGCTGGGCAAAGAATGCAGGACGGGTTGGTCAGCTACCGTTCGAGCTTGGTGCTCAAACGAGTCTGCGTGTGTCCTGTCGGTTGCAGCACGCAATCCGTACCGCAACCAATGAGGCCTCATAATTAAGTGCAGCAGGATATGACTTTGAATTCGACGCGCCCCGGGAGTTGCCGGACTTCGTGCCGTCCCAAGGCACCTTGGCTCCTAAGGTGCCAACCGCAAAAAGCTTCTACGGCGCGCAAGGCGGGACGGCAACTACTCCCGGCAGAGCTCCTGGAGCAAGCCGAAGCAGAAGCAGACTGACGCATCCCGCGACAATAAATGCAACGGGAGGCGAGGCTGCGCAAGGACCCTCTACTGACCAGGACCCTCTTAATGCCAAGAGCAGTGGGAGCAGACAGTGTGAGGAGCAGGCCCAGACGATTGACGTGCTGCACGCCAGAATGCCTGCTGCTCCGCGAACATAATTCATGGTAAAAACCCTCAATTGCGTGACCCACTAAGTCGCATTTGTGAGCATAGTTCGCCATGTCCTGGCGTTCTCTCATATGCCCTGCTACGTCGCATTTGCAAGCGTAACAACATGCAGCTGCCTTTGCCTCTCCCTATGTCTCATTCGCGAACACAGTTCGCGACATACGACCGCCGATGTGTTGTCCTCCAGCCGAAATACGTGCAGCAAGACGTCTGGCTGTTCATCCCGAGGGTGAGGTCGTCATCGTCGTCGTCCGTGGTCGTAGCCGCTGCCGTCGCTGTCTTCGTCGTCGTCGTCGTCGTCGTCGTCCGTCGTCGTCGTCGTCGTCGTCGTCGTCGTCGTCGTCGTCGTCGTCGTCGTCCGTCGTGGTCGTCGTCCATCGTCGTCGTCGTCGTCATCGTCGTCGTCCATCGTCGTCGTCGTCGTCCGTCGTCGTCGTCATTCCGCCGTCGTCGTCGTCGTCGTCGTCCGTCGTCGTTCGTCGTCGTCCGTTGTCGTCGTCGTCGTCGTCGTCGTCGTCGTCGTCCATCATCGTCGTCGTCGTCGCCCATCGTCGTCGTCGTCGTCCGTCGTCAACTTCTTGGTCAAAGTCGGCGTCCATCGTCGTCCGTAGTCGTCGTCGACGTCGTCCGTCGACGTCGTCGTCGTCATCGTCGTCATTCCGTCGTCGCCGTCGACGTCGTCGTCGTCGACCTCGTCCGTACAGAGCACTCATTTGTAATTCCGGTCATTTGTAATTCCCGTCATTTCCAATTCGGGCCACGAATTGCAAATGAAAGGTGCCGACGGGAAGGCATGTGCTCAAGCGCTACGCCCAACGTGTCTCCAAGGCGTCAGGGCGCAGCTTCTGCTTACGCTCGTAAAAGATCACAAGAATAACGGCAACAGCAACGTCGTCGCCGTTCCGTGTGACACGCAGGATTTGCGTGTCACGTCTACGCGACACGCAAATTCTGCGTGTCGCGTCGCCCGGCCGCCCAGAGCGCGTTCCGGGTGACACGCAGGATTTGCGTGTCACGTTTAATTACTTACGCGACGCCGGCCCGAGCGCGTTCCGTGTGACGTGACGCGCAGGTTCTGCGTGTCGCGTAGACGTGACACGCAAATCCTGCGTGTGTGGCCCGTGACACGCAGATTCTGCGTGTCCCCACCCCGGCCCCCCGGACCCCCGGCGTGCGACACGCAGATTTTGGGCCCGCGTGACACGCAGATTCTGCGTGTCCCCACCTCGGCCCCCAGGACCCCCGGCGTGCGACGCGCAGATTTTGGGCCCGCGTGACACGCAGATTCTGCGTGTCCCACCCCGGCCCCCAGAACCCTTGGCGTGCGACACGCAGATTCTGCGTGTCCGCCACCCTGGCGGGGCCCGCGTGACACGCAGATTCTGCGTGCCCCCACCCCGGCCCCCAGGCTCCCGGCGTGCGACGCGCAGATTGCGGGCCCGCGTGACACGCAGATTCTGCGTGTCCCCACCCCGGCGCCCAGGAACCTCGGCGTGCGACACGCAGGTTCTGCGTGTCCGCCACCCCTGGCGGGGCCCGCGTGACACGCAGATTCTGCGTGCCCCCACCCCGGCCCCCGGGCCCCCGGCGTGCGACGCGCAGATTTTGGACCCGCGTGACACGCAGATTCTGCGTGTCCCCACCCCGGCCCCCAGGACCCTTGGCGTGCGACGCGCAGCTTCTGCGTGTCCGCCCCCCTGGCGGGGCCCGCGTGACACGCAAATTCTGCGCGCCCCCACCCCGGCCCCAGGGCCCCCCGCGTGCGACGCGCAAATTTTGAGTCCGCGTGACACGCAAATTCTGCGCGCCCCCACCCCGGCCCCCAGGACCCTTGGCGTGCGACACGCAGGTTCTGCGTGTCCGCCCCCCTGGGGGGGCCCGCGTGACACCAGATTCTGCGCGCCCCCACCTCGGCCCCCGGACCCCCGGCGTGCGACGCGCAGATTTTGGGCCCGCGTGACGCGCAGATTCTGCGTGTCCCCACCCCGGCCCCCAGAACCCTTGGCGTGCGACACGCAGATTCTGCGCGTCCGCCCCCCTGGCGGGGCCCGCGTGACACGCAGATTCTGCGTGTCCCCACCCCGGCCCCCGGGCCCCCGGCGTGCGACGCGCAGATTTTTCTGGGCCCGCGTGACACGCAGATTCTGCGTGTCCCCACCTCGGCCCCCAGGACCCCCGGTGTGCGACACGCAGACTATGGGGTTGCCAGGATCTGGAATTCTGATCCAGATCTGTTCGGGGGGCCTGGATCTGATCCAACACGTTGTTTCTGATCCGATCGCGTCGAACAACCTGATTATGATCCGACCTGCGTTTTCTGATCTGAGCTAGTTTTTCTGATCCAACAATGGGTTGGTATTGCTAACATATTCGCTGGTCTGTATATCTTATACATGCAAATGTATGCACAAACATCTAGATTATATGCGAATTCCATATTTATAAACAAGCACATCTATATTTGGATATATATATATATATATATATATGTGTAGTCGTATATATGTATACACACATATGTATATATGCACGTACACATTTATGTATGTACATATATATATATATATACGCACACATATTTGTATGTGTATGTATACACACCATTTGCAGATACATATATATATATATATATATATATATATATATATATCGTATAACTATAATATATATATATACATACATACGTACATGATGATATGTACGCACGTGCACACATAATGGGATCATACGCACGTGCGCACAAGCGATTTCCGCGCGATGATGCGGGCGCACGCGCCGTTTTGCCTTGTAGGCTGGCGGCTTCAGTGGCACGACCCAAATTTACACGCGCGTTGCCCCATGGGCAAGGCGGAACGCTTACACGCGCGTTGCCCCATGGGCAAAAAGGAACCCTTACACGCGCGTTGCCCCATGGGCAGGGGAGAACGCTTGCCCGCCCCGTGCCCCGTGGGCAGGCGAGAGCTGCGACGTGATCTACATGCCTTTTGCCGCATCGGCAAGCTCGGTTCGGAACAACTAGAACAACAAAAAAAACAACAACAACAACAACAACAACAAAAACAACCAAACAACGGGTGTGGCTCTGAAAAAATGGCGTCGGAAAGCTGGGCGCGGTTCGAAAAACAAGAGCTGTATCAGGAAAACAATTGCTGCACTGAGCAACTGGATCAGGAAACTTAGCGCTGCTCGAAAAAACTGGAACGGAAAACGTACATCGTGTAATCGGGCGTTGCTCTGAAAAACTGGATCAGGACATTTGGCGCTGCTCGGAAAACTGGATCATGAAACTGGGCGTTGGGGTCGCAGGGGCGCCGCGCGGGGGGTCGCGGGGGCGCCGGGGTCGCGGGGGCGCCGCGCGGCCGCCGCGCGATGGCGCCGTCGCCGGGGCGATGCCCCGCCATGCAGGCCGACGGGGGCGGAGGCTGCCAGGGGACAGCCGCCGCAACTGGGGGGAGGCCGCGCGCATGGCGGAGGACGACGCGGAGTGCATGCTGGGGCAGGGCCGCCCTGCACTTGTTCGTCTCCCTCGCCGCCCTCGGGCAGGTTTCACCGGTCGCGCAGGAGCGCGCGACTGCCTCTTTCGCACCGCTGCCGCGCTCGCCATCATCTACTTCCAGTCGCGCAGCCGCCGCCCGTGAGCGGGCGCGCGTTCGCCGCTGGTGGGTGGAGCGTGGGCGCATCGAGCCCGTGGAACGAGAGGTGCCCTGGAACCCGCTCGCGGGCCTGCATGTGCCCGTTCGGATCCGATGGAGGCGCTGCCGCGTGCTGCTCCGGACGTCGAGTTCTCGTTCGTTGACTTCTGCTGGCCGCTTGGGGGAGCTCAGGCTCAGGGGGGCTGGGCAGGGAGGCTACGCGGGCACGCGAGTTGGCGAAGCCACCCACCCTGGGCCCCTGCAGGCAGCACCGGGCACGCCCCTGGGCGGAGAGAGACCTGCTCGGCGGCAGGACCGCAGTCGGAGCGGGGAGAGAGGGATCTCTTCGCCCCCCTTGGGGCGTGGCGCGCCCACTGAATTGCGCGCTGCGGTCAGGGGGGGTTCAGTCCCACCGCAGCGGCGGCCTCACCAGGGCGACCCAGCGGTCGACGCCTTGCAGCAGAGCGTCCGCAGGCTGGATTTCGACGAGGAGATGGTTCCTGCCGGCGCGACTCCAGCTAGCGTGCCCTCTCGGCCGGGAGCTGTCAGCGCAGACTTCTGCGCAGCTGCAGGGGCGCCCCCGCCGCCGCCGCCGCAGCCTGCCGAGGGGTTCCTGGGAAGGCGCAGATCCCGCGGCCGCGCGGACCCACAAGGCACGGATGCGGTGACCGCGGGAATGCGCAGGCTGGATGTTGACGAGGCGATGCCGCAGGTGAGCTCCAGAGTTCACTGCCCCGTCGTCGGCTGCCCGCGACATGACCGCCGCAGCCGCCCGTGGAGCTCGGTGCAGAACATGAGGGCGCACCTCGAAGCACATCGGAATGGCACCTTACAGGGAGCTATCCCGGAAGAGTTTCTTCGGCAGCATCGGCTTGTACCATGCGCGGGGTGTACGCGGCTGGTGGTCGGCCCCGTGGGCTCGATGCACCCTTCTTGTCGGCACCTCGCTCGGTCAGCAGCGGGTCCGCCGGGGCAGCCAGCGCCTGATCTCGGCCGCCTCCCTGGCTCGGGTGCCGCGGGCTTGCCGGCCCTTCTCGACATCACGCAGGCCAATGTGCGTACTGTGAAGAGGGTGCCGAGCTCATGCAAACGCTTATGGTCCACAATTCTGACTCGAGCTATGGCCTCGGCAATGTTCCTGAACGTGGCGCCGGGGGTGGATGCCCCCGAAGATGCAATGCAGCGCTCGCGCGATGCTTGGGCCGAGCTTCTGATGCTGCCCAAGTGTGTCCTAGCAGCGGCCACGAGGTCCGGCAAGAAGCACAAACATGTGCAGGATCGCCTCATCAGATCCCGTTTGCAGCAGTGGGCAGATGGTGACCGTTTAGAGTTGTGGCGCGCCCGCACTGAAGCTAAGGCACAGCAGCCTACGACCGCTTCGGAGGAGCAGATGAGGCGCCGCGCCATCGCCATGGCCGAGGAAGGCCTCGACGGGCAGGCGTGCAAGGCTTTGCTTTCCAAGGGCATGGCTGACACGAGCCTTAATACGCTGAGGGCTCTGAAGAGGAAGCACCATGAAGAATCGGAGGCGCGCGATCTCAGACCTCTGCAAGGTGTGAGCGGACCACAGGAGGACTTCTTAGATCAGGAGGTTCTGGCCGCCCTGAGAACCTTCCCGAAGTGCTCAGCCAGTGGGCCTTCTGGATTGAAGGCGCAGCACCTTCTTGATGCCGTGGCAGGCCCGGACCAAGCCTCTTGCCTTGAGGCGTTGACAGATTTGGTTAATCTGCTGGCCCGTGGACAGGCTGCTCAACATCTGTCACAACATGTAGCCGGCGCCTCGCCTACCGCATTGCCCAAGGATGACGGCGACATTCGGCCAATCGCGGCGGGGGAAGTCCTTCGCAGACTTACCAGCAAAGTTCTGTGTGCTGACGTCAAGGATGAAGCGCGCCGTCTGTCCTGGCCTTTGCAAGTTGGCGTGGCAAGCCCACTCGGAACAGAGCCAGTCGTGCACACATTTCAACAAGATGTAAGTCGTCACAGGAACTCGCCAGACAGAGCGGTCCTCCTCATTGATTTTCGCAATGCGTTCAATAGCGTGCAGCGGTCTGTTTTCTTGGACGATGTCGGCAGGCACATGCCAGGCTTGGAGGCGTGGGCTCGGTGGTGTTACGGTGGCCCATCGGACCTGCTGTTTGGCAGCCACGTGCTGACGTCCAGCAGGGGAGTCCAGCAGGGCGACGCCCTTGGACCTCTCCTGTTCTCGTTGGCTGTTCATCCTCTCTTGCAGGAGCTGAAGACCGATGCTGGGTTGGACATAGTATGCGGCTACCTCGACGACTTGTGCGTGGCGGGCGAGTTCGGCGCGACGCTGCGGGCGTTGCGGCTGATTCAGCGGAAAGCAGCAAGCCTGGGCCTTGAACTGAACTTGGACAAATGCGAGGTAATCCCCACGGCTGGGCGCAATACGGAATGCAACCTGTCCGAGTTCCCCGCGAGTGTCCAGCGGAGAATCGACGGTTGCTTCAAATTGCTCGGCGCCCCTGTCGGTGGCCAAGAGCATTGCGCAGAGTACGTGAAGGTGAAGAGAGTGCAGAAGCTGACCGCGATGCTCGACGAGGTGCCATTATTGGAGGACGCCCAGGTCGCCCACAGGTTGCTGTCTCGATGTTTCGGCGCCTCAAGGCTTATGCATAATATGCGGACTACGCGGCCTGACTGGATAACACATGGTCTAGAACAGAGCCAGCGGGCTCTCAGGTCGACATTCCAGACCTGCACAGGCACGGCGCTAAACGAGAGCCAGTGGCAGCAGGCGTCCCTGCCCTTGAGCAAGGGAGGACTGGGATTTCGGTCTGGAAATTACCACGCTGCCGCGGCTTACCTTTCCTCCCGCACGGCGACGCGACACCTATGCGGTCAGATCGACGCTGCCTTCTCGCGGGGCGGGGCCTGTGATGGCGGCGCCCTGACAGCAGCAGCCGACCTCTATAATGGGGGCGCCCTGCAGGAGCACCGCATCACGAGCGAGCATTTGGCTGCCGAGGACTCCTTCCCCAGCCAGCGGTCTTTGTCAATGCACGTGGACGAAAGACTCCTGGACCAGCTGATCGCGGCAAGCCCAGACGCGCACAAGGCGAGGCTCCTTGCGACCAGCGCGCCGCGCGCGAGCGCATGGCTGCAGGCCCAACCGCGTAGCGCCCTCGGGCAGCGCATGTCCCACTTCGAGTTTGTGGCGGCTTTGCGTTTGTGGCTGGGGTGCCATGCCTCTAGCAGGGGCGACCGGTGCCCGAAGTGCGACCGGGCGATGGACGCGCAGGGCCTGCACTCCCTCAGTTGCATGGCGGGTGGTGACGCGGTCAAGGTACACAACGCCTTGCGCGATCAGGTCCACTCCCTTGCGCACACAGCGGGCCTCCGCGCCGAAAAGGAGGAGAGCGGGCTGCTGCCAGACGACCCCCGCCGGCGGCCCGGGGACATCCATTTCCCGACCTGGCCGCTCGGTTCACCCCTGGCCCTCGATTTTGCTGTCACGTCGCCTCTCAGACAGTCAGCGGTGCAAGGGGCAGCCGCCAGACAGCTTAGCGCGGCCACGTCATACGAAGGGGCGAAGCTTGCAGACAGAGATACTGGCGCGCGCTGTGAGCAACTGGGCATCCGCCTAGTCCCCATGGTCGTGGAATCCTTCGGTGGGTGGGGCGAGATGGCGCAAGACGTGTTCCGGACCCTGATTCATGCCCGTGCAGCGCGCAGTGGCGAGACGGTGAGCAATGTCACCACTTCCTTATATTCTGGCCTTAGCATCACTCTGATGCGTGCGAACGCACGCGCTTTGCTGGCCAGGATTCCTCAGGAAGTCGGCGTCCATGCTGATCACGTCGGCCGCGCGGCGACCTTGCTGCAGGCGGGGCGCCAAGACGAGGCCGATGCCCAGATGGCATGAAGGATTGGTGGCCCCACTCGTTTTTCCGCCGTCTCCTGCTGCCCGCTGTGATTTTCCCCCCACTGCAGGCCTTGACGGTGGCATTCTCCGTTTTTGTTGGCGCCCGGTAGCGCCTTTTGGCCCGCTTCCTTTCTTGCCTTGGCCCCGGCCCTCTCTCTCTCTTCGCTTCCCTCTCCTCCTTCCCTCCCCTCTCTCCTCCCCCTCTCCGTGTCCTCCCCCCTTGCCCTTGTGTTTCATTGCCCTTGTGTCTTGCGTGCCCTCCCCGTCTCCTCGCTCGGTTTCTCTTCCTTTCCCCGTCTCCTCGCCGGTCCGTCCGTCGGCCTGGTCTGTCCTGTCCTGTCGTCCTCCCTCGCCCCCTCCCCCTCTCGCTCCTCGGCTCCTCGCTTTCCCGTCGGCCCCGGTTCCTTGCCTTGCCCGCGTTCTCTTTGTCGGCCTGTCCTGTTGCCCGAATAAGAGAGCGTTGTTTTTCCCGCCGGGTGCTGTCGAGCACACCTGGGGTTGGAGGCCTCACCACAGGATGGTCGATGACGACGGCACGCCCGTCTCGGCCTAGTTTTGCTCATCCGATCTATGGTTTTAGATACGCTGCCTTTGTTCACTGGGCGTTGCTCGGAAAACGTCGATCATGAAAATTGGCGTTGAGGCCCGTCGTCGCCGCCGCGTCGTCGCCCGCAGCAATGTCGGAGCAAATGACACCAGAAAAGGAGTCCCAGGAGCCGCCCTCGCGAGTCGTTCAGGCACTGATCGCAGCGGTGACATCCTCCGCGCTGATCCCATGTCGCGAGGAGTTGAATGGCGCCCGCGACACGGACAAGCTCGAGGTCCGCCCGCCGAATGAGGCGAAGGAGCCGACGAAGGAGCTGACGAAGGAGGGGCAGGCGAAGGAGCCGACGAAGGAGGAGCAGACGAAAGAGCCAACGAAGCAGCCGACGAAGGAGCCGCGGGTAAAACCGCGGCACCATGTGGACGTTGGACATGCGCTACCAAGGACTCATAGACGAGGGTTTGGTAGGGCCTCCTACGCCAGACGACTACATGGCGAAGGCAGTCCTACCAAGCACTCGTCGGTGGCAGCCAGGAGATGGACGCCCTGGAGCAGCAGCGCACCCCGACGACACCAGGGAAGCTGGTGAACAGGAAGGTGGACCAGAGCGGCAAGCTCGAGGAGGTCACCCCGCCTGCGCAGGGCACGGGCAGCGGCGCGGCCAATCTGACGGCCAAGAAGGGCGCTCCTCCCACGCTGGCGGACGAGCAGCAGGGCGATCCTCCCACGCTGAGGCGTGACGAGGCCACGCCGATGGTCGCGGGCAGCGGCGCGTCCGACCTGCAGAAGGTCAGCGACACGTTGGACCGCATGATGGGCCTGGGCGGCGGCGGCAACGCGGACTGGGCGCAGGCATTTGCGCGCGAGATGGCCGAAGAGATCGACGCCATTGCCGCGGATAGCGATCCGCCGTCGCCAGAGCGCCCGACGGAGCGCCCGACGATTCCAGCTTCGCTTCCTGCGTTTCCAGGGCCAGCATGGGAGTTCGAGTTCGAAGCAGCCTCGGGGGCCCCCTCAGCCTGAGACGCAACCACCACCTGAGGACACGCCTCCAGTGGGCGGCTACGGCGACACGTTCGTCGAGCAGGACCTGCACGAGTCGTGCACGCAGCGCATGTAGCAGCCGCGTTTCCCGATGCACGCCAGCTGGATTGCACGGCGCGCTCTTCCCATGCGAGACTCGTGCAGCGTTTAGTTGCCCGTCTGATGCCAGCTGGATTTAAACTTGGCAGCTCGAGTTACGAGCAGTCCGTCTGAGAGCAGCTGCGATGCCTGCATGCTGGGCCGCTCAAGCACCCAGCGTAACTCCGAGCAGTTGGATTTCAGATTTACCAGCGTGCTCATTCATTGATTGGTGTTGGCAAGCATGTGTATGTCAGTCCTCCTCCCCTACTCCCCCCTCTCCCTCTCTCTATGTATATATCTCCCCTCTCTCTCTATCCCTCTCTCTCTCTCTCTATATATATATATATATATATTGTTTCTCTCTCTCTCTCTCTCTCTCTCTCTCTCTCTCTCTCTCTCTCTCTCTCTCTCTCTCTCTCTCTCTCTCTCTCTCTCCTCTCTCTCTCTCTCTCTCTCTCTCTCTCTCTCTCTCTCTCTCTCTCTCTCTCTCTCTCTCTCTCTCTCTCTCTCTCTCTCTCTCTCTCTCTCTCTCTTTCTCCTCTCTCCCCCTCCCCCCTTCTCGCTCTACGCACGGCACGGGCCAACAGAGACTACGCATGCGCGACGCAAAACCCCACCCGAGAAACACCAGGAAGAGTTTTTAATGCAGCGAGAGCTCCAACAGACTTCAAGAGGCCCCGAAACGGCACCCAAGAGGTTTCAAGGCTGCTTCCCAGAAGCCCCCAAGAGGCGCACCAAGAGATCCCAGCGACGATTTAAACATCGTCTGACGCACAACCCAGGCACGGTGGCGGGATAGGCCGAAGGCCATTAGATAGCGAGGGCTTCGCCCGTCCCAGCCGCTCCCATGCATAGGGCTTCGTGAGCCCGCGTCGAGGCGAGATGTCAAACGAAACAACTCTTATCTCGTTGGGCTCCACTGAAGCCGTTGAGCCGTCGCAAGTGCGCGGGGCCCCACGCGGGCCCTCTTGGGCACTCAAACCGTTGAACTCCCAGGCGGGCGCTGAGGAGCTCACACTCGCGCAAAGGCAAACCCTCGAGTGCTCAACGCCTCAACGGTGGCTCCACGGGGCAGGTGTGGATCCATCGAGCCGCTTTCTCCGCGATATGAGCGAGCGGCGGAGCGACGCTCAATGGATCAACGCCCGCCCCGTTGAGCCCCCGTTGAGCCGTTGAGCGCAGGAAGCGCCGCGCGCCCCGAGGCAAAATGCATTTCGATTCATTTGGCATTTCCAGGATGACTCCGATCAGTCCGCCAGTCCCCCAGACGCGCTAGCAGCTGACACCGACGCGACGCAGAGCTGTGCTGTCTCGGCGATCGCAAGAGCAAATTCACTAGGATACGCTGCGGAATCTTTCAGAGCTGGCTTCTTGCCGCTGACCCAAATTCGACCGCTCTGGAGCCCGGGCGGCCGAGAGAACCTGAAAAAATCCCCGCCCAAGCAGTTTGCCTCATCGGCCCAGTGGCACGCTACCGAAAAAACTTGCGCATTTATCTTTCCAAATGCGTAAAGTGTTTGAAGGTGAGACAGTAACTTTGTTCCCGCCACCCTCATGCCCTGAACGTGTTCACGAAACTCGTCGATCTCATGATTGGGGATGCGCGACTCGAAGTCGAGAAAACTATTTCGTCGTCGCCTGCCTCTCTTGACAGGGCGAGAAGCCATGCGGCGCTGGGCGTGTTCAGTAGCCACGCGCAAGGGATGCGTGACCACGCATTGCGTTTGAGCAACCCAGTCTACAGATATCGGTGCTTAGCAAGTGTGATGCGTGTTTGCGCGTGCGCGCGTGCGTTCGTAATGGGTGTATGTTAGTAAACCACGCGCGCGCAGTTTAAGCCCATCGTCGCGTGTGCGCGGACGAGACATGGCCACAAGAACGCGGATCGAGAACGCGAGCCCTTGCGGGCCCATCGAGATGCCAAGGGCGAGAAATCTCCAACGGGGGGCAGGGGGCGAAGGACATAAGGGCGCCCCTTCCGAAACCATGGTTGTTCTGAACCCTCGTACCAGCTGTCTGTTGGCTCGTTTACCATCCATTCGCACGACTGGATGCACGCTGCCCCGAGCGGGGCCTGTCCCGAGACGGCGGCGCAGCTGACTGCACCGCCGCCAAATCTTCAAAAGAGCGACGCGCGCGCGTTCCGAGCCAGCAGCCCAGCGCCCCTCGCATTGAACCTTGAACCCCGCTGGTTTCTGTGGATATGTTATCTGATGTCTGATGCTGCGGGCGCTCGCACTGCAGTTCGCCATAATGGCGGTGAACGTCTAGTCAAAGCTCTGGCCGAAGCACACACGAAGGCGCGGCCAGTCCAGATCCGCGCGTCCCATCATTATCGATATCTCTCCCATGTCACTATCTCCCTCCCAAGCCCCTCCCGCTCCCCCTCCGTCTCTCCATCCCTCCCCCCTCCTCATCCCCCCCCCCTCCTCACCCCTCCTCTCTCAACCCCTCTCTCGAAATGTCTGGGGCGCTCGGGGCGCGAAACTGCGCGGCAGAGGGCACCTCAGCGAGCTGCGTGTTGAAGTTGCGCAGCGGCCGATGTCCTGAGCGGGTTTCGAAAAGGCGCCCGCCCCCCCCCCCCCCTCCTCCTCGCTTTGAACTTGATGGAATCTTGAAGGAAAGAGCATGTCAATCTTACGTTGTTCCCCCTTGGTCGATCTGCCCGAATATCGGGGCAGATCCACGCCCAGGGGGCAACATGAGATCGACATGCCCTCTTGCATCCGATGCCGCGTTTACTCACTCTTGCAGCTCGAAGCGCCGCCGCCCTCAGAGCGCCCCAGGGCTCAACGGCTCAACGGGGGCTCAACGATAGGGCGCTGAGCTTCGTTTTGGTGTATGTTATCAGGTTTTCCTGCAAAGATCAACGGGTCAACGGGGGGGGCGCTCAACGGTAGCGTTGAGCCCGGTTTGGCTGGTCCAGGGCGGCGGGGGCCGGGCCCAGGGCGGCCGGGGCGGGCATGCGCGCCCGTTGACCCGTTGACCCGTTGACCCGTTGACCCGTCTGGGACGTCTGGGACGTCTGGGACGGGTTCGGAGGGGGCCGAAGCCCCAATGCCGGAAATCGTTGACCGTTGAGTCTTTGATCCCCAGCCCAGCGAGCGCGTGAAGTTGCAGCGCTCGATAGTTCGCCGCGTAGCCCTTGACGAGGTATATGGCATGCCACTCCCTACTCCCTCATGCCCCCCCCCCCCCCCCTGGGGATGGCGCGCAAGGAGGAGGAGGAGGAGGTGGAGGGGGAGGAGGGGGAGGAGGAGGAGGACCAGGACGAGGACGAGGAGTTTAACAGAAAAGGCATTAGGAGGAGGAAGGAGGGGCATCACATAATTGAGGACGAGGGCGAGGGAGAGGTGAAGGAGGAGGATAAGCAGCAGGGAGACGATGAGGAGGAGGAGGAAGAGGAGGAGGATAGGGACGAGAGGGCACCGCGCCCCCCGGCAGGCCACGATATACACGAGGCCACTCGGCACCCAGAACCGCGGTGCAAGTCCTTGGCGATGCTCACGACTCCGCCGTCGCCGCCTTGCTCTTGCGAGGCTTCTTGGGGCCCTTGTTGGTCTTGCCCGCCTTGGCCGCGGCCGCCTTGGCCTTCTCCTCCTCCCTCGTCTCCGCCGTGCTGACCAGCGGCCTCGTCTCGAGCTGGATCTCCTCCAAACACGGGTTGACCAGCTTGGCGAACGACTCCAGGTCGGCCTGCAAATCATTCAGGCCGTCCTTCTTCTTTGCCGCTGCTTGGAGCTCGCCGAGGTCGCGGGCGCACAGGAACTCCGTGAAGGCGGGCTTGCTGTCGATCGTCCTCCTCAGCTTGTCGTTCGCCTTGGTGAAGGGCTTGAGCACCTCGGGCGAATTGGCAAAGGCCCACTTCGCCTCCGCCTTGGCAATCGCATTGCTCAAGGTCGTTGCAGACGCCGCCACCTGGCCGTGCATCTGGAGCACCAGTTTCGCCTCGGCCATCGCCTTCTGGAGCGGCGTCTGCCCCCTCTTCGCCTTCTTCTTGTGGGGGGCGGCGTCGGTTCCTGGCGCGGCTGCAGGCCCCTCCCCAGGGGCACCTCCTGCCGCGCCGTCGCTCTTCTTCGCACGCTTCGAGCGGGGGCCAGAGCTAGCGTCCTCAGCGCCAGTTCGCTTGGACGCCTCCCGCGCCGCCTGCTCCTCTGCCTCACGCCTCTGCGCCGCCTGCTCCGTTGCCTGGCGCTCCTCCTCGCGCTTCAGCGCCGCCTCTTCGCGCCTCGCCACCAGCTCTGCCGCCTTTGCCGCCTCCTGGCGCTGCCTCGCCCCGTCCTCCGCCTTGCCCTGCTGGCGCGTGGTGTCCAAGAGATCGATCGTCGCGGCATCGCGCTCCTGCGTGCTCACGGCCGCGCGGGGCTGCACGGGGTCCTCAGCCTGTTCGAAGAGCTTCTTCGTCAACGTCCAGACCTCCGTGAAATCCCCCCCCCCCACGCCTTCGATGAAAAAAAAAACAAGAAGACGAGGTCTTGCGCCAGCTGCAGTATTTGACCTGAAAGAGAAGCGCATCACTACTACCCTCCTGGGCCCCCGCGGGTGGGCCAAGGAGGAGGAGGGGGAGGGGGGGGGCGGGGGGGGGGGGGGAGGAGGAGAGGAGGAGGAGGAGGAGGAAGAGAAGGAGGAGGAGGAGGAGGAGGAGGAGGAGAGGAGGAAGAGGAGGAGGAGGGGGAGAGCAGAAGGCAATGCCACATCACTCCCCCCGTTGGGGGGGGGGGGACGGTGGCAGGGATTCGCGCCCGCTGACGAGCGGCGCGCCGATGGCCAACCACTTGAGGCAGTAGTTGGCGCAGCTCCTGGAGCCGCGCTTGCCGCCGCCCTCCTCCACGATGATCCTGCTGGCTGTCAGGTACCTGCCGTCCTTGTAGACGCGCTTGCGGAACTGCTTCGCGTGGGCCCTCTCCTGCATCTTATGCTTGAAGGTGCTCTTGAGCCACTGCGCCCTGAACTTTGCCTGGACGTCCTGGTTGCCGCTCAGCTTGTCGCACTCCTTCTTGTCGGCCTTGTTCTCGGCGCCCTTCCCCGTGATGCACCGTTGCCAGCGGCCACCTGTGGTGTCATATTGGTTTGGCTGACTCGACCTCCTCATCCCCCTCATCATCCGCATCCTCCTCATCCCCCTCCTCCATCCACCTCATCCTCCTCATCCTCCTCATCCTCCTCATCTTCCTCATCCTCACCCCTCCCATCCCCGTCATTCTCACTCCGTCCCACCTGCGGCATTGCCCGCGGCGCACCTCGCGTTGAACATCAAGTTCTTGGCTCGCATGCTCTCCCAAAAATCTGCGCCCTTCATGCCGGGGTCGATCGTGCAGTTGTCGGGGTCGACCTCTTGCCCGTCGAGCTCGGCCTCCGTGGACGCGCAGGGGCGCCAAGAAGGCGACTTGTAGATCTCGCCCAGCGCGTTGCACATCACATCATCATCGACAGTTGCTGCTAGCTTCGCCACCTGCGAGGCGATCTTACTGTCGAGATCCTCGCCGCCGTTGGTGTTGAAGAAGTCGGAGAAGTCCATGCCAAATCCGAAGGGCTGATGCTGCTGGGGCACAGCCTGCGGTGACTGCTGCTGCTGCTGGGGCACAGCCTGCGGCGGCTGCTGCTGCTGCTGCTGGGGCGCAGCCTGCGCTGGCTGCTCCGCTGCCTGGGCGGCGGCCCTCTGGGCTGCATCCTTCGCCGCCGCCTCTTGCTCGGCTGCCCTCTGGGCTGCCTCCTTCGCCGCCGCCTCCTGCTCGGCTGCCCTCTGGGCTGCCTCCTTCGCCGCCGCCTCCTGCTTGCCTGCATCCGCCTGGGCTGCCGTCGCCTGGGCTGCCTCCTGCCCGGCTGCCTCCTTCTGGGCTGCCTCCTTCACCGCCGCCTCGTTCTCGGCTGCCTCCGCCTGGGCTGCCTGCACCTGGGCCGCCTGGGCTGCCTCCCTCTCGGCCGCTTCCTTTTTGAACTTCCCCTTCATCATGGCCGCGTAGTCGCTGTCGGGAAGATGGCGGGGCGGCTCGCCAGGCAAGCCCATCGTGCGCCGGGCGACCGCCGTCTCGTCGGTCCTCCCCGACGCGGCGACCCCTGCGCCCGCCCTCGCGCCAGCCTCGGCGCGGCTCGCGCCTGCCGAACCCGTGGCGCCCGCGCCGCCGTCGGCCGTGGCGCTTGCCTCGGCCTTGGCGGTGGGCTCGTCCTCCTCCGCGGACTCATCACCGCCCACCAAACCACCCCAACCCAACCCGAAGGCCCCAATTTGCCCTCCATTTCCAATTGGGGGGGGTCGGGGAACGTTGAGAAAACACACATGAAGCTCGTGCCCCCCCCCAACCTGAAATTCGGGTCTTCGGGTTGGGTTGGGTGGTTTGGTAGGTAGTCAACTCAGTCGCCGACGACGGCGGCTCGGTGCGGCGGCGGCGGTGGCGGGCACGGCGAGCCTGGAGGACACGGCCCGCGCCCTCCGGGGGGGGGGGGCCGCGGCACGTCGCGGGGCGGCTCGCAGGCGCCGCCGCTCTCGTTCCCGCGGCTGTCCTGGGAGGCGGGCGAAACATTGCGCTGCTCCCATGTCGACCCCCGATCTGCCAGGATCCTGACCCCAGGGGGGGGGGGGATTTTCAGTCGCCTGGGAATCCGCACCCGACGAGGCTGCAACCGTCGCAGCAGCGACGGGCGGGGCCGCGGCCGTACCGGCCATTCCCGAGCGACGGAATGCGCGGCCGAGCGGTGTGTGCCACGCCCGTTTCGGGACGGGCACCCCTTGCCACTTCGTCGGCATGTGCCAAAGTGCTTCGGCTAGCGTGGCATGGTTGCTGTTGCCATGGCACCAAACTTCGCGCTTCGCGCTGCGCGAAGCGCGAATAACTTCGCTCTCTCGCGCCGCCCCCCCCTCCCCCCCCCCCAAGAGGGGAAGGAATGAGGGCCGCGAACCGCGAAGCGCGAATATCTTCGCGCCCTCGTGGGGGCCCTTGCTGTTGCGGAGGGCGGTGCTCCAGATTTCGCAATAAAGAAGGGGGAGCTCATTTCGGGGGGGGTCTGATTTGAACTGTCTTGGAGGGTTCGGGGGGTCTGGGCAAAGGGCCGCCCTTCCATGGACGGTCTGGGAGGGTCTAAAACTTCTCGTCTGGGAGGATTGTGACCCCCTCCCTTTTATTGCGAAATCTGGAGTAGAGAAGCGGGCAATGGTTGAACGAGGGTAGGGAGGAGTAGATAATGGTTAAAAGAAGTGCAGGAAGAGGAGGAGGACGAGGGGGGGGGCAATGGAAGAGGATAGGGAGGAGGAGGAGGAGGAGGAGGAGGAGGAGGAGGAGGAGGACGAGGGGGTTGGAGGAGGAGGAGGATGAGGAGGAGGAGGAGGGAGGAGGAGGGAGGAGGAGGAGGAGGGGGAGGAGGAGGAGGAGGAGGAGGGGGAGGAGGATCTTTGGACACCGCCTCCAGCCCTCGTCGCTCCAGACGGCGCCGCGGCGCCCGCGGCCGTGGCGAGCCTGTCTGGGGTTCAGAAGCCCCCCTCCTCCCCCCCATCCCTCCTCCCTTCCTCCGCCCTACCCTGCCCCCCGTCCCTCCCTCCCCTCCAATCCTCCTCCACCCCCCTCACTCCTACCCTCTACCCTCCTCCTTCCCTCCCTCTCTACCCATTCCTCCCGTCCATCCGTGCCCTCCCTCCCTCCCTCCACCCCTCACATTTCCGTTTTCCATCCCGCTTCGTTCTTTCCTCGCTCCTCCAGCCTCATTCGACCTCCGCCCCCCAGAGCCTGGATCACCCAAAGCTGCCATTGGCGAAGCCCATCACGATGCTGATCGGGCCGCTCGTCACCTGGGCCTCGAAGAGGGGGGGGGGGGGGGGGGGAGGAAGGGGGGGATGAGGAAGGGAGGAGGAGGAGGAGGAGGAGGAGGAGGAGGAGGGGGAGGAAGCGGATGGAGAGGGGGAGAAGGAGGAGGGAAAGGAGGGGGAAGAAGGATGAGTAGGACGGAGAGGGGAAGAAGGAATAGGGAGAGAAGGAGGGAGGAGGAGAAGGAGGAGGAGGAGGAGGAGGAGGAGGAGGAGGAGGGGGAGGGGAGAGGGAGGGGAGAGGGAGGAGGAGGGATAGAAGGAGGGAGGGAGGAGGAGGAGGAGGAGGAGGAGGAGGAGGGTGAGGAATTGGATGAGATGGGAGGGGCCTCGCCCATCATGAAGCCACCAGGCGGGCCCTCGCCCGTGAAGTCCTCATCCTGGCGGGGGCGCAAATCCAGCCTACGAGGCAGACGGGCTCAACGGCTCAATGGCTCAATGGGTGCTCAACGACGGCGGCGTTGATGCACTGGGCCCCTGCCCTCCGCCACTCCGAGGCGAAGCGAGAGCTCGCTGGGTCAACGCGCGCCCCGTTGAGCCCCCACGCAGCCGTTGAGCCCTTGAGCCTCCGCCCCCCGCACCCGGACTCCCCCTTCCCCTGCGCATTCCTCCGATCTTCCCCTCCTCCTCCTCCCTGCCCCTTTTCTCCGTAAGACATTTTTCAACGCGTGTCCTGTGCCGCTGCTGGCGGCGCTGCTGCTGGGGCGCTGGCGGCGCCTGCTGGGGCTCTTTCTGGCGACTTCATTGCTGCGGGGGCTGCTGCTGGCTTCTTGCTGCATGGGGCCTCCTCCTCCTCCTCGCCATCGCCATCTTCTGCAGCTGCTCCTGCTGGCTTTTTGCTGCATGGGGCCTCCTCCTCGTCATCATCATCATCATCATCATCATCATCATCATCATCTTCTGCAGTCGCTCCTGCTGGCTTCTTGCTGCACTGGGGCTCTTCCTCGCCCTCGTCATCATCATCTTCTGCTGTCGATGCGCCTGGCTTCTTGCTGCATGGGGGCTCTCCCTCGTCCTCGTCATCATATGCAGTCGCTCCTGCTGGCTTCTTGCTGCGTGGGGGCTCTCCCTCGCCATCGTCGCCATCATCTCGAGTCGCTGCTGCTGGCCTCTTCACTTTCGGCCCAACATCGTCGGTAGCGTCGATTCCAATCGCTGCTGCTGGCCTCTTCCTGTTCGCTTTCGGAGCGCCGTCCATGGCATCGTCCTCTCTTCCTCCTCTTCCTCTGCGTCCTCTTCCTCCTCTTCCTTTGCGTCTTTTTCCTCCTCTTCCTCCTCTTCTTCCTCTTCCCCCTCTTCTGCGGCATCGTCATCTGCCGCGTCTGCTGCGCCAGAGCCGCTGGCAGCGGCAGGTTCCTCCGCCATGGACGGCCTCCTTTGCCTTCGGCGCTGCCTTGGCGAACGGCGCCTTGGCCCTCTCGGCCTGCTCTTTTGTCATATTGCCCTTTGCCATCTGCTTGATAATCGCCGTCAAGCCTTTTATCGCCGCAGCCTTCTCGTCGCTGCTGTGCCTGGTGATGATCAGCTGGAACGGTGGCGCGTTCTTGCCTTTGAGCTTGAGGCTCGAGCCGCCTCGCCCGTCCTGGTACTCGAACAATTTCCACGAACTGCCCTCTTTGGTCTCGACCGTGTAGTGCACGGGCTTATGGCTAGCCTCGTTCGCGGCCCAAGTGGTGAGCATGCCGTGCGTCAGACTCGGCACCTCCCACTGCATGCCGTCGTTCCAGTACGCGATGACACTGTCATCTGTGTCCTTGCTCTCGTCCGTCTTGAGCGGCTTGCTGGCCTCCCTAGCGCAAGGCTTCGTCGAGCCGATGGCGACGCGGTAGACGACCTGCTCATCCCTGTTCAGCTTGCACCTGTAGTCGCTGGCGTTCACCGCTGGAGCGGCGCCCGATGCAGCGGCGGGCGCTGCTGCCGTCTGCTCGGGCCCCTCGGAGTCCAGGAGCGATGCCTCAGTGAAGTTCACCAGCCAGCTTGGTTTCGGGCCGTCCTCAGCTTTCAGCAGGGCTTGATCTACATCTCGTCTCATCGCTCTGGCCCGTCGTGACATGTTCGAACTCCAGCTAGTAGCTTCCGGCCCCAATGCCCACTGTGTCTCGCTATGGGCCGCCACCGCCCTGAAAGCCAACTCCAGCGGTTTCTGTTTCACCTGGGCTCGAGTACGGTGCATCGATAACAACAAAACTGCCCCCCTCTCTCTCTCTCTCTCTCTCTCTCTCTCTCGCTCTTTCTCTTCCTCTCTCTCTCTCTCTCTCTCTCCTATCTCCTCTTCTCTCTCTCTCTCTTTCTTTCTTTATTTCTCTCTCTCTCTCTCTCTCTCTCTCTCTCTCTTCTCTCTCTCTCTCTTTATCTCTCTCTCTCTTTTTTTCTCCTCTCTCTCTCTCTCTCTCTCTCTCTCTCTCTCTATCTCTCTCTTCTCTCTCTCTCTCTCTCTCTCTCATCCTCTCTCTATCGGTCTTCTCTCTCTCTCTCTCTCTCTCTCTCTCTCTCTCTCTCTCTCTCTCTCTCTCTCTCTCTCCCCTCTCTCTCGTACCCCCTCTGCAATTACACAGTATGAGTACTACTCCTCTCTCCCCTGACCCGCCGCCGTAAATGCAAATCCACCTTGCCGGGCAGACGGGCTCAACAGCTCAACGGGTGCTCAGCAGCTACGGCGTTGATCCATTGAGCCCCTGATCTCCGCCTTCCGAGGAGGAGCGAGAGCTCAATGGATCAACGCATGCCCCGTTGAGCACCCATTGAGCCGTTGAGCCCCCCCCCCATCCCCTTATCTTCACCGTCTAATTCTCAGAGGGTGGCGATGGGGGAGGGGTCGAGGGGAATGCAGACATGCCAGAGTGCCCGATGCCCAATCACCTTATACACGGCATTGATGATATTCACGCGCTTCTGAAGATCGATCTTCGCAGCATCTGTCTGAGCGGGACCTGCGGCGGAAGGACCTGCGCTCGGCGACGCAGTGGCCACGGGGTAGAGCGTCGGCGTTGCACTGCCTGGCACGACGACAGCGCTGTACTCATGGCCCGTTTTCGATTTCTTCATGACTCTGTCAAACTCTGGATGGTTGTATTCGCGAAGCTCAGCTGTGATCGAGATGTCGAATGTAAGGTCGAGCTCTTGAGCTGACCCAGGTGGCGGGCGCGTCGCCCTGATGCGGAGCGACGGCTCCTGGCGGCGACTACTGTCCGCCGTCTGAATGACTTGAGCCCAAACAGCTGCGCCTATATACAATGGAAGAGCGAGGAGGGAATGATTGGTTTACCATCGAGCCCTTGCGTAGGGTTCCCTCGGTGCTCTGTGGAACAATACTCCAGACTTCGCAATGAAAGAGGGGGTCTGGACCCTCCAAGAAGTGCCATTTCAGACCTCCCCCGTGGGAGAACCCTCCAAAATAGCCTGGAAGATAGCCTGGAAGAGACCCCCCCCGAAATGAGAGCCCCCTCCCTTTATTGCGAAATCTGGTGTAACTGACAACGACACAAGTGTCGAGGCGTTCAACGCTCCGTCAAGCCACTTGGGCCCGAGAGGGCCCGCGAGGAGGGGCGTCGCCCTGCGAACTGGGGCCCACGGGCTACGAACGACCTACATGTTCAGAGTGGCTTCGCCGCCAATCCGGCGCCCCGTCGGCACGAGGGGACACGCGAGCCACGAACAACCAGAAATCCTCAGAGTGGCTTCGCCCATTCCGACGCCCCGTCCGCACGAGGCGACTCGAGCCACGAGCAACCGATACTTTTTGAATAACTTTGCCAATCCGACGCCCCGTCCGCACGAGGGGACACGCGAGCCACGAGCAACCGATACTTTCTGAGTGGCTTTGCCAATCCGACGCCCCGTCGGCACGAGGGGACACGCGAGCCACGAACAACCGAAATCATCAGAGTGGTTTCGCCCATTCCGACGCCGCGTCCGCACTAGGGCACACGCGAGCCACGAGCAACATAAATTTTCCAGTGGCTTCGCCCATTCCGCCGACCCGCCTGCACGAGGGGATGCGCAAGAACAACAGAAACCAACGCGCCGTCAGAGTGCATTCAACATCCCTCGCCCCTTACTCGGGGGCACATGCACCACGACAAAACACACGCAACTTTTTAATGAAGCGTAAACTCGTTTCCGGCACAGGAAAATCATGCGGAGCAGGCCCAAGCGTGCTCGCCTCACCTCCTCTGCTCCCGCCCACGCGCCTCTGTGCCTGATTCGCGGGCAAGCGGGGCGGGCCGGCTTGCATTTTCGGAGGCGGAAGTATTCTCGGTGCTAGTCTCTTGGGTCTGCCGTTCTGGTCGCCCCACAGGAGACGCTCTCGGTCTCTGCGGGAAGCAGGGCCAAGCCAGGCCAAAGCACGAGCGACGGCCTGGCGCGCTGCGGCACTGCCCGCTCCCTCGCAGGCACGAACCTGAGAGCTTGCCGGCAGGGGCCGCCTTCTCAAGCTCTCTGGTGACCGAACGCTCTCGCCATTCAAGGCATTTTGGCAGCTCTGTTTCATTTGTTATATTCGCGTTTTGTCGACGATATGTTCGCCGGCGATTCGGCCCTGGAGGGGCGCGATATTGGCAGTGACTGCTTAATCGGCCCCGCCGGCTCTGCGCGCCCGGCAAGAGCAGTCGCGTCGGAACTGCTGGGCTGGGATCTCGACGCCGGCAAAGCCGTCACGGAGGCCACTAAGACCGTAATCCTCGGAGTCCGCGTAGAATTTGACGACCACAACCAGCTGATCCAATTTTCTCTCGAAGCAGAGAGATTGGAAAAATGGACCGCAGAAATTCGAGAGGCTCTGCGGCGAAGATCGCTCTCGCCTGCGCGGGCTTTAAAATTAGCAGGCAAATTGAGCTGGGGTGCGACCGCCGTCTTCGGCCGAGGCGCGCGCGTCTACCTTGCTGCCATTTACCACCACGGCTCAGGCAACCAGAGCCGGCTGTCCCAGCGCACCAAATTGTGTGCGCATTGGTGGCTGCGGTTCTTACAGGAACCGCCATCGAGGAGCGTCCCGGTGATGCGTCGCCAGAAAGAGCGCTGCATCCTTTACACCGACGCCACAGGCCAGGGACGGATGGCACGGGTCATCCAAACTCCCTGTTTAAATGCTCGGGCTGCTGCTGATGTCCCAGCAGAGGCGAGGCAGCGGGTGCTTCATCGGAAGAATCAGATCGGCACTTGGGAGCTCATGGCGGCTCTCTGCGCGCTTTAGGTTTTTGCTGAGTTATCTGCCTGGCGAGTTTGAAATCATCGCCTTCGTGGATAACGCAAACGCGCTGGGTGCACTTTCACGCGGCTGTTCCAGGCAATTTGATTGGAACGAGCTCATAGGCGAGCTTTGGTTTGCAGTCGCGCAGCGTGGTCATTATTTGCACATCTGGCACGTGCCATCGCATTTAAACTTGGCCGACGCTCCGACCCGGCCAGAAGCCAAGTCAGAGCAGCTGCGTAAGTTAGCCGCCGACGGGTTTCAAGAAATGCCGCGGTCCTTCCCAGCCGACGCGCCCTGGTGAGTCAGAGCCTGTGAGTGGCAAAGGGGAAAACATCATCGTAATCTTGTGTTGAGGTGATATCACGTGAGAATCGGCTGTCCACGCAGCTACTTGCGCGCGCATTCTCTGCGTCTTCTGTTCCGGAGCTCTGGCCCAGCATGGCTTTGAGACTCATCGACAAAAGCCGTGCCGCTAAGTACTCGCATCCGCCGGCTGCCAGCGATGAGGTCGCGGAGGTCCGCGTCGAGGTGGAAGCGCCCCCTCTGGCGGCCGTCGTCCGCGGCGTCGCGGCGCAGGCGGAGCAAGGGCACCGCGTCACGAGCTTGATCGCTGCGTTGACAGAATCGGGCTTCAAACACATGTCGGATCTGAGCGACATTGGAGCCGACGACTTCGCAGAGCTCGCGCCGGCATTCGCCGCTTGCAACAGCAGTTTCGTCAAAGCCTTCTTGTCGCACTGCCAGAGCAGCGCCAGTCGCGAGCAGGCAGCTCAAGCGCACAAGCTTGGCGGGCGAACGGAGCCCCAGCGCCCGGCATCTCTGGCAGCGGGCGTCGCTGCGCAGGCGGGCCCCGCCTCGGGCAGGCGCTGGCTGCGCTGGCGACCAGACGCCCACTGCGAAGCGATTGGACGCCCCCGCCGAAGAGAAGGCCCGCGCTGCCTCTCTAGTGCTTGGAGAGGCGCGGCGGGCGCGGGCCGCTCCTGCGCCTGCAGTGCTCGCAGCCGCCGTGGCAGCTGCTGCCAATTGCAGCTGCTATCCGGGAGCGGAGCCCACTGGCAGGCCACGGGGCGAGATCAAGCGGGCTCGTCGCGAAGCCAGCGGCGGCGACCATCTGAGCTTGCACACCTTGTGGGTGGAATTTGCCAGCTGGAGGAAAAGCGCCTCCCAGCATGCTTCCGCAGTACGCCTGTGGGGCGACGCTGCCACTGCTGTCGGGGCGCCTGGGTGGCCACCAACAGAACTGATCCTTGACACTTTCGTTGGTTTGTTTCGCAACGGCCACACCTTGCAGAGATACGTGTCGGACGTGCGCAGTGTATTGCACTTGGTGCAGGCTCCGCTGGGCGCCCTCACAGACACGCATAGATTGTCGAGAGGCGCCGAAAAGATAACGAAGTATGAAGAGAGAAAATCCGCGCCACAGCTGAGGAGACCAGACGCATCCGCAAGTGGTGCTCGGAAGCCGGATATCCGACACTAGCGGCCTCGTGGGCAATTGCCCGCCATTCTTGCTTGAGATATTCTGAAGCATCAAGTCTGGGGACCCACGCGGTCGCATTTCGTTTTACCGGCGAGGGCCGCAAAACGCGCATCATCCGTTTTGCTCACCGGAAGTCGCACAATGAACCCTGCGAGACGACGAGGCGTTGCATCTGCCACCAGCAGGGTCGGCTCCTGCGCGGTGCTTGCACACTGTTCTCCTTAGGAGAAACAAGTGCTGTTCCTTTTTCAGGAATCCAATACGCCGACGCTCTCGCCGTGCAAAAGCTGGCAGCGGCCGCCCTGCATCTGCGTAGCGCGCCTGCTTGGGGCGCGCATGCGTTCAGGAGAGGGTTCGCAAACGAAGCCCTCCAACAAGGAGGGCCGACAGCATTGTTCTTTAGCGGTGGGTGGAAAGGCGTGGCTGCTTTCGGCTATGCTAGCGCCCAGAGCCGAGGGGCTCTCACGGCCGCTGAGTGGCTAGTGGAACATTCTGACTCCAGCGACGGCGAGCAGGACTGAATTCGCATCGTTTGCATTGGGGCAAGGGAAAACACAATCACGACGTCCTCTCCTCAGGCGCTGCTGCGCGGTCCGCCGCCTCCTGGCGCATTGGGGGCCTCAGGACAGGGCCCAGGAGGCTCCGGCCAGGCAGCGCCTTCCTTATGCCCCTTGCTGGCGCGAAGGCGCCGGCGCCGGGCCGTGACGGAGCCCCGGGGCCCGAGAACGTGTTCCGAGGTGCTTCGGGGCACCGCAGAGGCGAGGGCCTGCTTTCCCTGGGGCCAGGCTGCCAAAAATGATTTTCATGAAGCGTAAACTCGTTCCCGGCACAGGAAAATCATGTGGAGCAGGCCCAAGCGTGCTCGCCTCACCTCCTCTGCCCCCGCTCACACGCCTCTGTGCCTGATTCGCGGGCAAGCGGGGCGGGCTGGCTTGCATTTTCGGAGGCGGAAGTATTCTCGGTGCTAGTCTCTTGGGTCTGCCGTTCTGGTCGCCCCACAGGAGACGCTCTCGGTCTCTGCGGGGAGCAGGGCCAAGCCAGGCCAAAGCACGAGCGACGGCCTGGCGCGCTGTGGCACTGCCCGCTCCCTCGCAGGCACGAACCTGAGAGCTTGTCGGCAGGGGCCGCCTTCTCAAGCTCTCTGGCGACCGAACGCTCTCCGCGTGGGGCGGCGCCCGCAGGGCGGGCAGCAGCCGCCTGGCGGCGGTTTTGCCCACCCACATACCGCCCTCGCGGCTTTCGCCGGCGCCATGTCCTGGCGGGGAACCTCAGGACAGGGTCCAGGAGGCTCCGGCCAGGCAGCGCTTCCCTTATGTCCCTTGCTGGCGCGAAGGCGCCGGCGCCGGGCCGTGGCGGGGCCCCGGGGCCCGAGAACGTGTTCCGAGGTGCTTCGGGGCATCGCAGAGGCGAGGGCCTGCTTTCCCTGATGATTTTCATGCTTGATTCGTAGTGACCGCGGCTTTGCTCACGAACTATGGTTGCAAGGGCCCCCGCTGGCGCACACTGACATCAGGCCCGAGCCTGGCACTTGCATTTTCGACTGAGCGATACATGTAATTGCGCTATAGGTATACGTGTTTGTGTATGCATGGAGCGTGTGTGTATATATATATACGTGTATAGCTATATGTATGGCTGTGTATATGTGTATGTATGTCTATGCGTGTATTTATGTAGTGGTATATATATATACACATATATATGTGTATATATATATATATATGAATTGTGCATGCCCGTATATATATATATATATGTATATATATATATGTATATGTATATTTGTGTATGTACATAATGCATATGTACTGTGTATTGCGCGGCGTCAAATCTGATCCAACGTCCAAATTCTGATCCAAAGTATAAATTCTGATCCAGACTGGTTCGACAGCTCGGATCTGATCCGCGGGCTCGGATCTGATCCGCGTGGCGCCGATCAGAATTCCTGATCCAAGCAACCCCAGGGATTCTGCGTGTCCGCCTCCCTGGCGGGGGCGTGACACGCAGATTCTGCGCGTCCCCACCCCGGCCCCCGGATCCCGGGCGTGCGTCGCGCAGACGTTGGGCCCGCGTGACACGCAGATTCTGCGTGGTCCGTCGTCCGTCGTCGTCGTCGTCGTCGTCTGTCGTCGGCTGTCGTCGTCGTTTGTCGTCGTCGTCGTTGTTGTCGTTCGTCGTCCGTCGTCCGTCGTCGTCGTCCCTCGTCGTCTGTCGTCGTCTGTCGTCGTCGACGTCGTCGTCGTCGTCGTCGTCGTCCGTCGTCGTCGTCGTCTGTCGTCGTCGTCGTCTGTCGTCCGTCGTTGTCATCGTCGTCTGTCGTCGTCGTCGCCTCCCGCTTTCCTGTGCCCTGTCTCCCTAATTAAAGCTGCGCGTAGTCCGCCTAGCTTTTAGCGTAAGAGGTTCGACCCGCAGATCAAAAAAATCGGTTGTCGTCGTCTGTCGTCGTCGTGTGGTCGTCCGCCGTCCGTCGTCGTCCGTAGTCGTCGTTCGTCGTCGTCGTCGTCCGTCGCCGTCGTTTCGTCGTCGTCGTCGTCGTCGTCGTCGTCGTCGGTCGTCGTCGTCGTCGTCGTCGTCGTCGTCGTCGTCGTCGTCGTCGTCGTTCGTCGTCGTCGTTCGGTCGTCGTCGCTTCGTGGCGTCGTCAGTCGTCGTCGTCGTCGTCGTCGTTGTCGTGTCGTCGTCGTCGTCGTCGTCGTCTGTCGTCGTCTGTCGTCGTCGGTCGTCCGCCGCGTCCGTCGTCCGTCGTCGAAGACGACGACGACGACAGATGACGACGACAGACGACGACGACAACGATGGACGACGGACGACGGACGACGGACGAAGGACGACGGACGACGGACGACAGACGACGACGACGACGACGACGGTGAAGGACTGACGACGGACGACGAGGACGACGCCGGCGGCCTCGACGACAGCCGACGACGACGACGACGACGACGATGACGACGACCACGTGGACCACGACGACGACAGACGATTGATGGGCGGACGACGGATGACGACGACGACGAACACGACGGCAGACGACGACGACAGAAAACGACGACGACGACCGCGACGACGGCGACGACAACGACGACGACGGACGCCGACAGACGACGACGACGACGACGACGACGACGACGACGACAGATGACGACGGCGAAGACGACAACGACGGACGACGGACGACGGACGACGACGAAGACGACGACGACAGACGACGACGACGACAGACGACGACGACGACGACGACGACGACGACGACGACGACGACGACGACGACGACGACGACGACGGACGACGGACGACGGACGACGACGGACGACGACGACGCGATGACAGACGACGACGACAACGATGAACGACGGACGACGGACGGCGAACGACGGACGACGACGACGACGACAACGGACGACAGACGGCAAGCGACGGACGACGACGACGGACGACGACGACAGATGACGACGACGGACGTCGACGCTAGATGACCGACGACAATGACGGACGACGAAAGACGAAGGCGAGAAACGACAACGACAGACGACGACGACGACGACGACGACGACGGATGACGGACGACGGACGCCGGACGACGACGACCACGACCACGACGGACGACTGACGGACGGACGAAGGACGGAGGACGACGACAGATGACAGACGACAGGCGACAGACGACAGACGACAGACGACAGACGCGGCAGACGACAGGCGACAGGCGACAAACGACAGACGACGACGACGACGACGACGACGACGACGACGACGACGACGACGGGCGACGGGCGACAGACGACGGGCGGACCACGACGACGACGACGACGACGACGGACGGATGGACGGACGGACGGACGGACGAACGAACGACAACGGACGAACGAACGAACGACGCGAAGACGACAGACGACAGACGACAGACGACGACGGACGACGACGACGACGACGATGACAGACGGGCGGAGTGACGGACGGACGGACGGACGGACGACGGACGACGGACAGTGGCCGAACTGTGCTGCCATTGCGAAACCAAGAAAGGCGCAAAACGAGCTCAGAATGCAAATCTGGGCGCGTCGGCGCCAGGAATTGGCCGAAACGCGCTACAATTGCGAATCTGGGCGCGCAGGCGCCAGAAACGAAAACGAGCTCAGAATGCAATTCTGAACGGGTCGGCGCCAGAATTGGCCGAAACGCGCACAATTCCGAATCTGGCAGGCGCCAGGAACGAAAACGAGCTCATAATGCAATTCTGAGCGCGTCGGCGCCAGAAGTGTCCAAACGCGCGGCAATGCGAATCTCGGCGCACAGGCACGAGAAAAGAGAAAACGAGCTCAGAATGCAATTCTCGGCGCGCTGGCACTAAAATTGGCTGAAACCGCGCAGTAATTGCGAATCTGGGCGCGCAGGAGCCAGTCACGCGAAAACGAGCTCAGAATGCAATTCTGGGCGCGTCGTCGCAGAATTGCCCGAACCGCGTGGCTATTGCGAATCTGGGCGCGCAAGCGCCAGAAACGCAAAATCGAGCTCAGAATGCAATTCTCAATGCAAAACACGCAGAAGCCGAGCTGCGCTGCAAATGCGAATACAGGCGCGCAGCGCAAAAGATGCAAAATCGAGCTGAGAATGCAATTCCGGCGCATCAGCGCCAGAACTGGCCAAACTGTTCCACGATCGCGAATCTGGGTAGGCACACGCCAGAAACGCAAAAGCACGCTCAAGGATGTGATTCGGGAGCGTGACGCTGGAGTAGCTGCGGCAGAATTGCTTATCTGCGCGCGCCAGCGCCAGAAGCGCATGCTGGATTGGTCAGCGCCAGACCGAACTAACTGCGCCACATTTGCAGCAACCGGGCCAAGCGTGGCGCAGGCTGGTAGCAGGGGGCAGACGCGCCACTGCGCAAGGCAGAGGGGGTCAAGAACGCCGCACTGCAGCAACCGGGCCAAGCGCGGCGCAGGTTGGCAGCAGGGGGCAGACGCCCCACGCGCAAGGCAGGGGGCACACAGAACGCCGCACTGCAGCAACTGGGCCAAGTGCGGCGCAGGCTGGCAGCAGGGGACAAACGCCGCACTGCGCAAGGCAGGGGGCGCACAGAACGCTGCACTGCAGCAACGGGGCCGACGCAGGTTGGCCGCAGGGGCAGACGCCGCATTGCGCAAGGCAGGGGGCGCAAAGAAATGCCGCACTGCAGCAACCGGGCCAAGCGCGGCGCAGGTTGGCAGCAGGGGGCAAGCGCCACCTGCGCAAGGCAGGGGGGCGCAAAGACACGCTGCCTCGTGGCAAACGGGCCATGCACGGCGCAAGCTGGCAGCAGGGGGCAGACGCGCCGCGCTGCGCACGGCAGGGGGCGCAAAGAATGCCGCAAAGCAGCAACCGGGCCAAGAGTGGCGCAGATTGGCAGCAGGGGCAGGCGCCGCACTGCGCAAGACAGGGGGCGGAAAATCTTTGCGGGCGTGCCTTCTCTCCGTTAACGGCCGGCGCCCCCGCGCCAGCATGTGGCAAGCGAGAACGGCGCCGCCGGGAAGCTCTGACTGGAAACCTCCGGCAGGAGCGCCAGCAACAGCACACTGCAGTGTACTAGGGCGGCCGAGGGTGGGACAAAAGCACAATAGCACCCCCGGCGGCATGCCCTCGCCCGCGCCAGCAAGAAAGGAAGTGGCCGCGGCTCCAGCTCTGCTGCGTCCGCGCCCGCAGCCGCCAGACCGCAGAGTCAGAGCGGGAAGGCGTGGCCGAAGGGTGCTGCTGCGGACAAGCGCCTTGTCAGGTCTCCCAGCCGCCAGCGCCCCAGGACCCCGGCTGTTGCCGGCAAGGGCGGCGGCAAGGGCAAGGACGGCAAGGGCGATCACCGCTCCGGCACCTGGGCCGGCAAGAGCTCCGACTGGAGTGGCTGGAGGGATCGCCGCTGAGACGGCGATGGTGGTCCGGATAGTGACTCGGACTGGGGTGCCCGTTCAAGCAGTAGGGAGCGCTCCGCTTCTGCAGTTTTGCTTTTTGCCACTTTTAAGGACGCGGTGGACGCATTGTTGTTCGATGCGCCCCACGTGGGGGCGATGACTCCCTGGACCCATCTCGAGTGGGCCCACTCTTTGCCTCGCGTCTCTGGCTTTGCACCTCTGCCGCCGCTTCTGGCGCGCGCAGTGGAGCGCCCCACGGCAATGGGCGCTGCTGAATTGCGTGCGTTTCGGGCAGAGAAGCTGGAATTTTGGCGCGAGCGGAAACGTGTGACGGGCCACGCCTGGGCACAGGAACGCGCAACCCTGCCGTGCCACGTGCGCGAGGTATTGGGTCCAGATAAGAATATCCGCTTGCTCGCTGAAATTGCGTCTGCCATGGAGTGGCCCGACGCAGCGCCGGCTAAGGATTTAAAGCACGGATTCCCGCTGCTACGCCAGCTTCCGCGCAGTGGCACTTCGCCTGCAGTGGCTCATAAGCCAGACTGCATAAGCGCACAAGTGCTGCTGGAAAGAGCCCGCTCCGGCAATAATTCGACACTGGAGCGGATTCGCCGGTCCGAGATCGCTGAGCCTACGATTTCGCACGCTTTCAATGCCAAGTGCGATGAGGAAGTCGAGACGCGGAAGGCTTTGTGGAAAACACTGTCGCCGGCGGCTTCCATTATAACGGCTCGGTTTCCTGTGTTTGAAGGTTTCCGCGAGGGCGCAGAGGGCAATTTGATCCCGAAGGTGCGTCTCGTGGATGATTTTAGCGATTCCGATGTGAATGCAGCTACGTGCGTCGGGGAGGCTCTCCCAGTCGACAATTTAGATTCGCTGGTGAGTCTAGCGTCTGCTTTAATCGCAGGGTGCGGCGAGCACGCTGAGATTCGCTTCCGAAAGGAAGATTTCAAGAGCGCGTTTAAGAGTTTACCTCTTCGCACGGACCACTTGCGTTTCGCAGTGGTCTCGTGGGCAGCGGCAGCAGCTGAGAACTCAGGACTGCAGTTGCTCGCGTGTCCTTTCGGGGCTTTAAGCTCGGTGCATTCTTGGCATCGTTTTGGCAGTTTTGTCCAGGCGTTCTTAGCGCAGGAGTTTTTAATTGCCACGCCCCGCTTTGTCGATGATCTGTTCTCGGCCGATCGCAAAGAAGAGCATTCGTATGAATTTGCAGGGCCGAGGGGCACTGCGAATTGCAGTCGCCAGGTGATCAAGCTTCTAGGCTGGGACTTGGATCAAAAGAAATCGGTCGACGATGCATCAAGCGCCACTGTGCTGGGAGTTTGCGCCCGCGCTTGGCCAGGCGCAATTGCATTTTGGATCGGTCGGGAGAAGCTCGAGAAGTGGATCCGTTGTATAGATGGCGCCTTAGAAGCCAATTCCCTTCGGCCAGCTGAAGCCAAGCGTTTGGCAGGTCGGCTCAGCTGGGGCGGCTCGGTAGTATTCGGCCGTGGGGCCAGAGCTTATCTAGCTGCTTTGCATTGGCAAGCTAACAGCAGGAGTGCGAGGATTCCGAGGCGCGTCCGGAATGCACTCCTGTGGTGGCGGCGTTTTCTGGGACCCTGCCCAACGCGCGTGGTCCAGCTGCGTCCACGTGAGGTGCAGCGGTGTTTCGTTTACACCGACGCCGCTGGCGATGGGAAGATTGCGTTTGTGCTTTCTCATCCGGCTATGCGCGTTTGGTCTGCTGCCGCAGTGCCCACGGTTGCGAAGCGATGGGCCCGACCGCGCCGCGCGCAGATCTCTCTGTGGGAATTAGTGGCGGCCGTGTGTAGTCTGCAGTTCCTCCTTGAGCATGGGCTCAAGGATTGCGAGACCATTCTGTTCATTGACAGCAACGTCGCGCTCCATGCCCTTGTCCGGGGCGCGAGCCGGCAACAGGATTACAACGAGATTGTCAATGACTTTTGGTTCACTGTAGCCGCTGCAGGCGTCCTGCTGCACGCAGCGCGCGCACCGTCAAAGTTAAATTTGGCGGACGGCCCCGCGAGAGATGAATCTTTCGAGGCATCTCGTGCCGAATTCGCAGAGCGAGGTTTCCGGCAAATGCGATGGGACTGGCTTAGCTTTTACATGAGCAGTGGTCTGCTTTCCTTTATCGATGCCAGCCGGGCTGCTGCCCAGGGAACCTCGGTAGGAGACAGACGTGTGCGTCCACGTGCAGACACATGGCTATCACCTCTGTTGCTCAGAGCAGCGGCGGCTTCCGGTCATTCTGGCGATTTGGAGGGATTAGAGCGGAGGTTGCTCCAGGAGGGCGCAGCGCATGCGTCTGATTTCCTCGGCCTTTCAGTCAGTGAGGCAACTGAGATTTGGACGCCGCTGCAGGATTGGACCAAGGATTTCGTAGACAGATTTCTCTGGGCATGTTCGCAATCGAATGTCAGTGCTACGTGTCCGCGCCACCACGGGCGCAGGCCAAGCCAATTCCGGCTGCCGGTCCACCGCCGGCGAGACGAGCAGCGGCACCAGGAGATTCAGGGAAGCAGCGGAGAGCCACGGCAGCTTTGGCCTTATGCGCCGCAGCGCGGCGATCTGCACATTTGCCTCCGCCAAAGATTCTGGCCGACGCAATCAGCGCAATGGCTGCTGTCGATGCGTTGCTGCTTGCGCCGCCAGCGCAAACGCCCCGGGCAGAAGCGGAACGGCGGTCTCAGAGCAGATCTGGGGAAAGTTTCGAGGAGGAAGCGATGTGGATTGAGTTCTGCGGCTGGAAGGCGAGTGCTTCGGGCTACGCTTCAGCGCTTCGCCTTTACGGACAGAATTGCATTCTACACAAGCTTGAGCCCTGGCCCCCAGCAGATGCGTAAGTGGATGCGTTTGTCGTTCTCTTTCGCAGTGCTTCTTCACTTGGTAAATACCTTTCGCATTTGAGAACGATCTTGCGATGGATGCGCAGTCCTTTAGGGACACTGCTCGACGCAAGCCGCGTCGCTCGTGGAGCAGAGAAATCTGGAAGAGCCATTCGGCGAGTAAAAATCCGTGCGACTGCTGATCAGACCCGTAAGTTGGCGCAATGGTGCGTCAGCAATGATCAGCAGGACATTGGTGAATCATGGGTCGTATCTCGGCACTTCTGTCTCAGATATGGTGAAACTTTGCAGTTGGGCCGTCCTCAGGCGCAAGTTGTCATTGAAACCGCTGCAGGGGGAACAGAAGCTGTCCCGATAACTTTCTTCAATCGCAAATGTTGTGCTGAGCCGGTGGAGGTCTCGCGCCGGTGCATTTGCAAGTTGCAGGGCAAGACGCTCTGCGGCGCATGCGTGCTGAGGCGAAGGTTGGCAGACAGCGGGACCCCTTTCGCGAGTATTTCGTACAACGAATCGCTGGCTTGCTTAAAGCTCGCTGCGCAAGCTCTAGGATTCGCCGACGCGCGATCCCGGGGCACTCATGCGTTCCGCCGCGGATGGGCCACAGAAGTTGTGCAGGCCAATGGGCCGGCAGCGCTTTTCTATTCGGGAGGCTGGAGGGGCGTGACGGCCTTCGCGCGCGCTTCGGCCAAAGCCCGCGGCACGCTGGAGGAAGCAGAATTCTTAATAGAATTCTCGGAGTCTTCTGGCGAGGACTGAGCGTGGAAAACAATCAGAGGAACTGCGCGTACGAAATTGATTGTCGCTTCGCGGGCATACACATGCACACGCACACGCACACACACACACACACACCTGTGTGCATTGGGCTTCCACGTCTGCACAGGATGTGTCTGTCCAGGATGCGATGTCCCGGGGTGCACAGGGATACGGGTGGCCTTCGCCCCAAGACATCGCCGGCCAGACGTGCGATTAGAGCGTGCCCTGTGTACGCACAGGAGCGCAAACCCACTCAAGGGATGGAGGAAGATTTTCTTAGCCCCCAAATCGCGATTTGGGGGGCAGGAAAATATGACGACGGAGCGTGTCATCATCCACTCCTCTCCTCTTGGCCTCTGGGGGCTTCTGGGGTTTGCGTTCGTGGCACAGGACCAATTAGTGACAAGCAGGCTTGTCTCACATGCCTGGTGCTCTCCTGAGGGAGCAGGCGTATCTGCCTTGCGTCGTGCTCCTGAGCAGCTAACCCTGCCTCACACGCTTGGCGGCTCCGCGGGAGCTGGCGGGAACTGTGATTGGGAGTCTGCTCCTCGAGGGCACGTGAGGCGCGTCGAAGGCCTCTGGTGATGGGAGCTCGTGGGTCCCTCGTCGCTGGTGCTATGCTGTTCAAGGTTGAAGGCTTGCTCGTGGGTCCTTCGTCGCCGGTGCTATGCTGTTCAAGGTTGAAGGCCAATTGCACCTGCAGGTAATTGTTTTTTCCTGGTGCCGCTGGGCGCCATCTTGCACCGCCGAGTGCTGCAGTTTCGGCTGCCTGTGGGTTGCTTCGATTCCCAGCCCTCCCGCCCTCGTGGGTTATGCGCTCTCTGGCCGGGATACTGGTGGCCTTCGCCCCAAGACATCGCCGGCCAGACGTGCGATTAGAGCGTGCCCTGTGTACGCACAGGAGCGCAAACCCACTCAAGGGATGGAGGAAGATTTTCTGGCGCCGACGCGCCCAGATTTGCATTCTGAGCTCGTTTTCGCGTTTCTGGCGCCTGCGCGCGCGGATTCGCAATTACGGCTCGTTTCGGCCAATTCTCGCGCCGATGCGCCTGGATTCGGGATTTGTGCGAAACTCTGGCACCGACACGTGCAGAATTGCATTCTGGGTTCGTTGGCGCTTCTCGCGCACTCGCGCCTTGATTCTCAATTGTGGCGTGTTTTGACAAATTCTGGCGCTGACGCGCCCAGAGTTGTATCAGAGCTCGCTGTTGCCTGCGCGGCGAGATTCGCACGCGGCGCGTTTCGGCCAATTCTGGCGCCGACGCGCCCAGATTCTGAACTCGATTTCGTGGTTATGCGGCCCAGGTGGTGATTCAAAAGCAATGGAGCGAGTAAGAAGAGGTAACTCTTGGGCAGGCTCAGCCTGGAAAGAAACGATGCAAAGACACTCCTGATCAGCCAATGCCAACCAACCAACCAGCCTGGAGCGAAGCAGATGGAGAACGAAGGGTGCCCGCGAAAACCTTGCTTCCCGAATGCGCAGCCTCCTCGGAAGCTCCGCACTTCTCTCTCCAGACTTGGCAGACGCGAAGCGTGCAGGAGAAAAACTTCAATGCCACGAAGTGTGGCTCTTTTGGGGGTGCTGCATCTGCCACAGGCCGCGGCAGCGTCTCCGCAAGGGGGAGCCACCTACCCCACAGAAGCAAAATAAAGTTTGTGGATGCCGCAGACCTCCAAAGCAGGGAGCGGCCGCCGCCTGCGCGCCACGCAGCCTGCTGCGCGCCGCTCTGAAGAAGAGCGCGCGGCACCTGAGCTCGACAGGGCTGCTTGGCAGGAGGCGCGCGGTTTGGCTGCAGACCCGGACTAAGAGGCGACCGCCGACTGTATAGCACGAAGCCTGCGGGGTCGAGAGCTCCGCGCCGCTCAGAAGAGGAGCGAGCAGCTCGTGAGCGTCACAGGGCTTCTCGGCAGAAGGCACGCGGCATGGGCGCAGCCCCCCAAAGCAGGGGGCGGCCGCCGCCGAGCCTGGTGCGTCGAAAGCTCTGCGCCGCTCTGAAGAAGAGCGCGCGGCACATAAGCGTGACGAAAACGCTTGGCGGAAAACGCGTGGCGCTGGGCGCTGGCGCAGACACCCAGATTGGGGAGCGGCCGCGGACTGTTCACCGCACGGAAGGAATTGCGCCCGGCAGCGCTGCGGGCAGGCAGAGCCCGCAGCTGAATGATTCTGGGCGCCAAGCGAATCTGAGCGCGCGGGCGCTGAGCATGCGAATCGGGCTCAGCATGCAAGCACGCGCGCTTGCGTCAGAATAACCAAAATCACACCGCTGCAAACACCAAACGAATCTGCAGATCTGCGGCGCAGATTGCTGCAATTTTCTGCATCTGGGCGCGCTGGCGGCAGAAAAGGGAAATCAAGGTCAGAACGTCGTTCCGGGCGCGGAGGTGCCAGAAACGAAAGATCCAGTTCAGAATCCAGTTCTGAGCGCGCAGGAAGCAGATGGGCAAATCGCGCTGCAAATGCGAAACAGGGCGCGGGAGCCCAGATCCGCGGAAGAAGAAAAATGCTGGCGCGAGAATGGCCAAGTTGCGCGCAGCTCCGAACCTCGTTGGGGGGCGCAAAACGGAGAAATCAAGCCCAAGCGACTCAAACCGTGCCTGCGCCAAAAAAAGCGAACGAGTCCAGAATGTAAATCTGCGCCCGCTGCAGCCGAAATGGCCAAATCGCGTTGCGATGGCGAATCTGGGCGCCGGGCTCTGTAGGCGCGACCGACCGCAAATATGATCCTCGGGTCGCTGGCCCCAGAATGACAGACCACATGGGTGCCAGAACAGCGCAATCGAGCTCAGAATGCGAGTTTTGGGCGCGTCGGCGCCAGAAAGGCGAAATCGAATTCAGAATTCAATTCAATTCTCGCTGGTCCAATGACGAAGCCACCTGGGCCGCAGAACCACGAAATCGAGTTCAGAATCTGGGCGCGTCGGCGCCAGAATTGGCCGAAACGCGCCGCATGCGAATCTCGCCGCGAAGGCAACAGCGAGCTCTGATACAACTCTGGGCGCGTCAGCGCCAGAATTGGTCAAAACACGCCACAATTGAGAATCAAGGCGCGAGTGCGCGAGAAGCGCCAACGAACCCAGAATGCAATTCTACACGTGTCGGTGCCAGAGTTGCGCACAAATCCCGAATCCAGGCGCGTCGGCGCGAGAATTGGCCGAAACGAGCCGCAATTGCGAATCCCCGCGCGCAGGCGCCAGAAACGCGAAAACAAGCTCAGAATGCAAATCTGGGCGCGTCGGCGCCAGAATTGGCCGAAACGAGCCGTAATTGCGAATCCGCGCGCGCAGGCGCCAGAAACGAAAACGAGCTCAGAATGCAATTCTGAGCGCGTCGGCGCCAGAATTGGCCAAAACACGCTACAATTGCGAATCTAGGCGGGCAGGGGCAGGAGCCAGAAACGAAAACGAGCTCAGAATGCAATTCTGAGCGCGTCGGCGCCAGAAGTGTCCAAACGCGGCGCAAGTGCGAATCTCGGCACACAGGCACGAGTAACAAGAAAACGAGCTCAGAATGCAATTCTCGGCGCGCCGGCACTGAAAATCCCCCTCCATTCCTTGAGTGGGTTTGCGCTCCTGTGCGTACACAGGGCACACTCTAATCGCACGTCTGGCCGGCGATGTCTTGGGGCGAAAGCCACCAGTATCCCGGCCAGAGAGCGCATAACCCACGAGGGCGGGAGGGCTGGGAATCGAAGCAACCCACAGGCAGCCGAAACTGCAGCACTCGGCGGTGCAAGATGGCGCCCAGCGGCACCAGGAAGAGACAATTACCTGCAGGTGCAATTGGCCTTCAACCTTGAACAGCATAGCACCGGCGACGAAGGACCCACGAGCAAGCCTTCAACCTTGAACAGCATAGCACCAGCGACGAGGGACCCACGAGCTCCCATCACCAGAGGCCTTCGACGCGCCTCACGTGCCCTCGAGGAGCAGACTCCCAATGACAGTTCCCGCCAGCTCCCGCGGAGCCGCCAAGCGTGTGAGGCAGGGTTAGCTGCTCAGGAGCACGACGCAAGGCAGATACGCCTGCTCCCGCAGGAGAGCACCAGGCATGTGAGACAAGCCTGCTTGTCACTAATTGGACCTGTGCCACGAACGCAAACCCCAGAAGCCGCCAGAGGCCAAGAGGAGAGGAGTGGATGATGACACGCTCCGTCGTCATATTTTCCTGCCCCCCAAATCGCTTCGCGATTTGGGGGCTAAGAAATTGGCTGAAATCGCGCGGCAATTGCGAATTGAGCGCGCAGGCGCCAGTCACGCGTGAGCTCAGAATGCAATTCTGAGCGCGTCGTCGCCAGCATTGGCCGATACGCGCGGCTGTTGCGAATCTGGGCGCGCAGGCGCCAGAAACGCAAAATCGAGCTCAGAATGCAATTCTCAATGCAAAAACACGCAAAAGCCAAGCTGAGCTGCAAATGCGAATCCAGGCGCGCGGCGCAAAATGTGCAAAATCGAGCTCAGAGTGCAATTCTGGCGCATCAGCGCCAGAACTGGCCAAACTGTTCCACGATCGCGAATCTGGGTGCGCACGCGCCAGAAACGCCGAAGCATGCTCAGGATGTGATTCTGGGGCTTGATGCTGGAGTAGCTGCGCCACAATTGCGAAGCTGCGCACGCCAGCGCCAAAAGCGCAAGACCGTGAACATAATGCAATGCTGGATTGGTCCGCGCCACTGCGCATGCCGGCAGCAGGGGGCAGACGCCCCACTGCGCAAGGCAGGGGGCGCGCAGAACGCCGCGCTGCAGCAACTGGGCCAAGTGCGGCGCAGGTTGGCAGCAGGGGGCAAACGCCGCACTGCGCAAGGCAGGGGGCGCACAGAACGCTGCACTGCAGCGACGGGACCGACGCAGGTTGGCCGCAGGGGGCAGACGCCGCAACGAAACGCAGCCCAAATCAACCCAAGCCCGCGCGTGAGAAAATAGTAAGCAAGGAGAAGCGAGAAAAGACAAGAGAAACTTCGAAAGCACATCAGAATATCAGCTCCGAGCCACGGTGCACCGGCGCACAGCGCGCCGGCGCAGCGGCCGACCGCGCGCCGCGACCCAAGATGCATAGCTCCATGCCGCTCTGCCCGAGCGGACGGCACCTGAGCGTCACAGGGCTGCTTGGTCGCGCAACTCAGCGCGCGGTGCGCCGGCGCGACGGCCGACCGCACACCGCGACCCAAGATGCACAGCTGCGTGCCGCTCTGCGCGAGCGGACGGCGCCTGAGCGTCACAGGGTTGCTTGGCCCCGCAACTGAGCGCACGGTGCGCCGGCGCAGCGGCCGACCGCA
>CAUYUJ010002830.1:32500-85201 GCA_963575745.1 Prorocentrum cordatum | reverse complement strand
CTACTACTACTACTACTACTACTACTACTACTACTACTTTTACTACTGCTACTACTACTACTACTACTACTACTACTACTACTACTACACTACTACACTACTACTACTACTACTACTACTACTACTACTACTACTACTACTACAACTACTACTACTACTACTACTACTACTACTACTACCCCCCTCGGCAGCGCAGCCAGCGCCGACCCGCGCGCACCAGAGGAGCGGCGTCGGCCACCCTCCCGCCAGCGTGCGGCACGCTGCCCAGCGCAGGCCGGCCGGCGTCGGAGCAGCTCCCGCCCGTGCTGCAGACCGCCTGGGACGGGACGCTGGGGGCCAGCGTGCGCGCAGGTGGCGCCGCCCGAGCGTCCCGTGGAGCTCCTCGCGGCGCAGGCGCGCGGGGGGGCCGCGAGCGCGCGGGCGCGCGGCACGCGGGCGCGGCGGCCTGTGGCGGCAGCCCGGCGGACCTCCTCCACCGCCGGGGCATGTCCTGCAGCCAGGGCACTGCGATTCCGTCCTGGGTAACATCGCCCCGTCGGCGGAGCCTCGTCAGGGCATGTCATCGCCAGCCACCCAGGGCGTGTCAGCCATCGTAACATTCAGCCAGCCAGGGCATGTCATCGCCTCGTCGGCGGAGCCGTTCGCTGGGCACAGCGGTTCCGGCCTGGGTAACCGAGGGCATGCGCTGAGCCATCCACTGCCGCCGGGTCCAGGCAGGGGCGGCCCGACGCCCTGCCAGCACGGTGCGGGCTGGGAGCACCTCGCGAGCGCGCTCCTGCCACTCCGCTGCACGGTCGCGCCACCCCCTTCAGCGTTGCCTCGGCCGTCCTCCACGCGACGGCCCCAGCTGCGGGCAGCAGCGCCAGCCGCCCTTGGGCGCGAGTGGGAGCCACGTCGCGCTGGAGCCTTCTGGAGGACACGTCCCACCTGTGCGACACCGAGCGTGGCAGCGTGCAAGGGCTGAGTGGCTCCGGGTGGGGTGTGCCGTCGAGGCCGGGCGCCGTGGGGCGGAGCGGGGCGGGCAGCCCAATCCACGTCCTCGACGTCAGTCAGGGCCGCGGCCATCCCAGCGGGGGTCGCTCACCACTCCTGGCGAAGCCTGAGGCTGCGGCGGGGCGACAGCAGCGCCTCCAGAGGGCTGGTCTGCTGGGCGAATCGCTGGCTGCACGATTCCCGCCAGTACCTGGGCGCTCTCGAAGGGGCGCCAGAGCTGGGCTTTCCAGGCGGCTCGCACAGCCCTGCAATTCCAGAAGGCGCCGCATGCCGGGGCGCCGCGCTGCAGTGCCGTGGATGCGTGCGCCCTGGTGGCCTGGCGGTCCTGGTCGAGCACGGACGAGGCCGCCACGCGGGCCGCAGCAGCGAAGCCCGAATGGCCGGAAGCCGTCAAAAAAAACGTCGGAAGCCGTTGAAAACTCTGCCAGCACCGGGGCTGAGTTCACCAAGACGGCGAGCGTGCGGCTGTCTCCGCGCATCATTGTGCTCGGGCGGCAGCACGCTGGACGAGCAGGCCAGCGTCTGGGTAGGATGCGCGGGTGCTCAGGTCCAGCTGCCGGGTCAATATATATATATATATATATATATATATATATATATCGCTGGATGCGGGCAGCTACCGATACGTTGGCCTTGTTGATCTTCCAGGCATCCAACGGTCGTCGCCATGGATTTTGGAAACGGCCATCGCCTTCGCGAACGTGGAGGCGAAGAGAGGCTCCCTGCAGATCCAATTAAGTATCGGGCAATCCTGGCTTCGAGGGGCTTCGGCATTGCCTAGCTCCAGCACGAGGATGCCGTGGTCGCTCAACCTGCGGTCTGAGAAGGTCGCGGGGTCGGCCGCGAGGTAGGCTCGCATGGAGATGCCGAAGACGGAACCTGGGGGCAGCGAGATGCACAGCCTGTCCAACGTCAACCAATTCGCCAATTCGGTTGGTGTGCGTCCAAGTGCGTGGGGGAATTAGGCATCATCTGCATAGAAGACTACCGAGGAGGAGGAGGAGGAGGAGGAGGAGGAGGAGACTTGCTGCCAGCACCCAGGTATGGCGGGATCCATGCCGAGCCTCGTGCTGCCGAGCCCGCCGCGGGTCATTCGTGAGACAGGCAGGCGCCCATCCTCGAGACTCGAGCCCCGTCCAACCACAGCCGACCGCCGGTGCAGCGCCACGGAAGCCCACCTGAGACAGACGCGCACTTATGTGTTCCATGTGTTTATGTAGGTTTCATTGTTTATACTGTGTAATTAATTCTTGCTGTTTGTCATGTATTCGTCATGTGTCATAGTTTGTTTGTCATCTTTCATTTGTTATGTGTTATAATGTTTTCATTTGTCATGTTTTATTCATTATTAATGGGCTTGTGTTATTATTGTTTTGAGTCAGAGGGTGCTCGCCGCTGGGGGTCAGGCCATAAGCATGGATGCTCCACGGGGTGACAGCCAGGAGAGCGTCGGCAGGGCAGCCCCAGCAGCAGCAGCAGCAGCTCAGTTGGAGCGCGTGCTGGCCGACCTGCGAATCCAGCTCGAAAAGCTGCAGCTGGAAGAGCTCGTGCCGGGAGCGGGCGCACAGCGACGCGCAAAAGAAGCGGAAGCCGGGTGTTTCAAGATAGCTCAGAGCGTGGAGGTAATATGAACATCGCGAGCACGCCGTCGAGTGTGACGGAGTGCGACTGGCGACGACCAGAGGATGAATCCAGCCAGGCTGCATTGCTACGGGTTCGTCGTCAGCCAGGGGAGGGGCCGACAGGCTGACGGCGGGCACGTGGAGGCGGAAGACGCCAGACACACCGCAGGGGAACTGCCCGGATGTTGCGCTATGTGTAAAGCCGGCACCCGACCAGGGACAAGCACGTTGAATCCCAATGTGGTTGTCGACGGGACGCCCGGTAGGGAACAGAGGGGCCGAAAAGGCCAGGCCTCGGGTACGAACGCTACTGGCGCAGCTGGCGCCAAATAATGCGCATCGGTACGGCAGGCCAGACAACCATGCCCTGATCTACTCCTCATCTCCATGGGCCTCCTGGACCAAAATAACTACGCCTGGATGCAGAAACTTCCGTAGTGCGGCTAGCTTGCGCCTCCGCTTTCCACGAGAGGTTCCAAAGAGGCCGTACGCATTCGAAAGTCACCACAATCAGCGGGCTGCACGAGTCCGCCCAAGGGGCTCAACACCGGATAGCGGCACGTCGGAGCCCAAGTCCTGGAAGATCTTCTGGAATTCTGCGTCGAATCTCAATCGATGCCAAACCGTTTCGCCTCAGGCCGCTTAAACTCGATCTTGGAGGAGTGGCATGCGGTCGACTTTGACCTCGTCATTGCCACAGTTGGGCCAGAAATACTTGCGTTCCAGGGTCTGGGACAAGCGCTTGGTCTAGCACTCCATCCACGGGTGCGTGGAGAACGGCAGGCTTGATGTGAAGGGGCTCGCGGGTCCAACCACGGTGGGGGCGCTGAACTGCCGCCAGGGCCAGTCTGGGAACTTGAGGACCTGGGCCCAAGTTCCCAAACAGAGGAGGAGGAATGATTTCCTGGAAGAAGAAGGGGACCCTTGGGGAAGAGGAGGAGATTGTTTGGGAAGGAGGTGGGGTATCAGAAGGGGGGAGGAGGGATTCTGGGAGAGCAGGAGAAGGGATTGATTGGGGAAGAGAAGCGGATGAGGAAGGGAGGATGCGAAGGGGAAAAACAAGTTGTTGTGGGGAGGAGGAGGAGGAGGAGGAGGAGGAGGAGGAGGAGGAGGAGGAGGAGGAGGAGGGGAGAGTCTTGTTCGGGAGGAGGAGGGGAGAGGTCCTTCTCCGTGAGCTTGTCGCCCGGCAAGAAGTCCAGGACCTCGGTGGCGTCGCAGACGTGCCGCAGGGCCGGGTCGATCCAGTTGTGGAGCCGCGGGATCATCCTTCGAAGAAGGACCGCCAGCATCGAAGCACGGACCACGGCGGGCGGTTCGCTGACGATCACTCGGCCCCCGCCGGGCCCCTGGGCCGTCGGAAGGCAGCTCGGGGGATCGAGGGTCGGTCCGGGAGAGCGGGACGACCACCTCGACGTTGCGGAAAGGGCGTGGCGCCCGGGTGTTGGGAGAGCGGTGCACGCACAGACTGCCGGAGCTCCGCACGGACGTCGTGGATCGACGATGGGGCCCCCGGCGGCCCCCTTCTCCTCCTCCTCCTCCTCCTCCTCCTCCTCCTCCTCCTCCTCCTCCTCCTCCTCCTCCTCCTCCTCCTCCTCCTCCTCCTCCTCCTCCTCCTTTCCGCGCCACGGAGCCCGCGCGGAGCTCCAAGAGTTTACGCGCACACCGTCGCTTGCCCGCCGAATCCTGAGGTAGTGGATCCTGTGGGCCTGGCTCAGCTTGCTCTTCAGCCCCTCGGGCAGGGCGTTCAGGAGCCCCAGCTCCTTGGCGTGTATCTTCCGCTTCTCGAAGAGGTGGTTCAGGCACGCCTGCGTGCGCATCTGCAGGGCGTCCCCGCAGTTGATCGTCCGCAGGTGCATGCGGAAGCACGCCATCTCCTCCTTGAAGGCGTCCCTGCGGGAGCCGAACCTGAACCAGGCCTGCGTGATACGGGTAACGTTGACGGCGAAGGCCGCGACGGCGAAGAACATGAAGAGGAGGACGAACACCCTCTCTGTCAGGGTAACGGGCGTGACCTCGGCCGGCATGGTGCGCATGACTCCCAAGATCCAGTAGAAGCAGAAGACGTACTGCTCCGACGCGGGTCTCTCCACCCACGTCCAGGACTCGTCGAACGCGCTGTGCATGCGCGGCACTTCCGTCCAGTGGAGCCCCCCCACTTTGGCGTCCTGCATCGTGACGAGCATCACCAGGCTGTCCCTCTTGCCGACCATCCACCAGATGCAGGCGCCCCAGTGGCAGATCGCGGCCCAGGTGCCGAGGACCTTCAGCATGCTTACCACGTTCAGGGCGGTGATGGATCCGATGCGGCCCTCGATGCGGTCCCAGATGACCGACAGCTTGGCGAGGCGCAGCATCCTCATGAGCCTCAGGAGCCGCGTCAGCTTGACAACCTTTGATGGGCCTGTTTTCCACCACCACCACCACCACCATAAGTTGGAGGGGGGAAGGAGGGGGAGGACGAGGAGAAGGAGGAGGACGAAAAGAAGGAGGAGGAGGAGGAGGAGGAGGAGGAGGAGGAGGACCCCCTCCCCCTCCAGCTCATGCTGCTGGTGGTGGTGGTGGAAAGCAGGCCTACCAACCTTTGCGAGCTTCGTCACTTCGCCCGCCGACGACGAGCCGCCCTCGCTCCCCGACGTGGCGGCCTTGGCGATCACGGACCACGGCACGGTGCTCAGGAAATCGATCCAGAACCAGCCGCGGAGAGCCGCCACCGTGCCTCCGGGCACGGACCGCGGTGGCGCGCAGGCATGGGTTAGCGATCCATGGATTTGGCGGGGGGGTCGCCAAATCCATGGATCGGGGGAGGTGCCCGCCCCCCGAATGCCCCCCGAATGCGTCTGGTGCCGCCCCGCTCGGCGGCGGAAATCCGAGGTTTCCCATGGAAACGGGAGCTGTCGCTCATCCACGCCCCCTGGATCCATGTTTGCGATCGCCTGAAGAATGGGGGGGTCCTCAGGTCCTTTGCCGAACCTTCCCGCGTGCCCCCATGGGCTCCGGGGAGTGTTGCCGCAGGACGTTTTTCGGGCCCAAGAGGGCCCCAAGACGGGCCAAGAGGGCCCCACGAGGGCCCCAAGACGGTCCAAGAGAGCCCCGAGACGCCCAAAGATCGATCCAAGACGCCCAAGATGGCCTCAAGATGACCCAAGAGGCCTCCACGACGCCCCAAGAGGCCTCCAAGAGGCCGCCCAAGAGGGTCCCAAGAGGCAAACATAAGTGTTTGTCCTTGGGTTTTTGACAGGCTTTGGCTTTCTCGCCTTGTCGGTTTTCCGACGCTCCAAGACGGCCCAAGAGGCGCCCAAGACCACTCCAAAATGGCCCAAGATGCCTACAAGAGGGCCCCAAGACGACCTAAGAGCGCCCCAAGACGGCCATAGAGGCGCCCAAGACGGCCCAACAGGGCCCCACGACGGCCCCAAAATGAACCCAAGAGAGGGAACCAGAAGCGAACATGCGAACCTTTCGCCCAAAGAGGTCCCCAGGAGGCCCCAAAATGCGCCCAGGAGGCCCAAGAGGCCCCCAAGAGGCCTCTCAAGAGGCCCCAAAGAGGCCCCAAGAGGCCCCCAAAACAGCCCCAGGAGGCCTCCAAACTGTCTCCAAGAGGACCTCCAAGTCCGCCCAAGATGGTCCAAGACGGCCTCCCATACGGCCCAAGAGTGTCCAAGACGGCTGAACACGGCCCAAGAGGCCCCCCAGAGGCCTCCAAGACGGCCCAAGAGGCCTCCGAGAGGTCCTCCAGGAGGGCCCGAAGAGGCCAAAATCATTGATTTTCCAAAGGTTTCAAAGGTTCTTCGTGTTTGCTTCTTCTCGGCTTTCCGACGACCCAAGACGGCCCAAGAGGCCCCCAAGATCGCCCCCACAGCGCCCAAGAGGCCTCCAAGATGGCCTCAGGACTGCCCGAGAGGCCCCCAAGACGGCCCTAAGAGGGCACAAAGACGACCCAAGAAGCCTCCAAGACGTCCAAGATGGCCTGTAAGACGGCCCTGGAGTACCCCAAGAGGGCCCCAAGTCGGCCCAGAGAGGCCCCCCAAACCGCTTCCGACGGCGTCAGACGGGCCAGGAGCCCACCAAGATGGCCGAAGTTGGCTCGAAGCTGGCCCAAGACGGCCCAAGAGGCCTCCAAGAGGGCCTCCAGGAAGGCAAGAAAAGGCTAAAAACACTGTTTCCCCGTAGGTGTTCGAAGGATTTTGACAGTTGCTTCTTTTCGGCCTTCCGACGGCCCGAGACGGCCCAAGAACCCCGAAAGATCGCCCAAGGATCGCTCAAGAGGCCTCCAAGATGGCCCCAGAACGGCCCAAGAGACCCCCAAGAGGCCCCAAGAGGCCCCCAAGACTGCCCAGGAGGCTCTTAAGACGCCCAAGATGGTCTCCAAGACGGCCCTGGAGCATTCCAAGAGGGCCCCAAATCGGCCCAGAGAGGCCCCCCAAACGGCTTCCGACGGCGTCGGACGGGCCAGGAGCCCACCAAGACGGCCGAAGATGGCACTAAGATGGCCCTAGACGGCCCAAGAGGCCTCCAAGAGGGCCTCCAGGAAGGCCCGACAAGGCCAAAATCATTAATTTCCCGTGAGTTGTTGAAGGATTGTGGCATTTGCTTTCTGTCGGCCGTCCTGTCCGACGGCCCGAAACGGCCCAAGTGCCCCCAAAGATCGCACAAGAGGCCCAAGACGGCCCCAAGAGGCCCCCAAGACGGCCCGAGAGGCCTCGAAGACGCTCAAGATGGCCTCCAAGCCGGCCCAAGAGCCCTCCAAGACGTCCTCCAAGAAGGCCCGACAGAGTCAAAATGGCCTCCAGGCGGCCAAGATGACCTTCAAGATGCCCACGTGTTCCCCGAAGGCTTTCCAAACCGATTCGGAGAACACATGGTCCGATAGCTTGGCAGGTCTGGCCTCAACGTTCGGCCACATAGGCGCTTCCACAAAGGCAGGGGGCGGCGGTGATTCGCCGTAGGCGTCTTCGATCCACCGCCCCCTGTTGCTTGCAAGAGGGGTGCCTGGCGTGCTAGACGATTTCGGTTTTGGTTTTGGCTTCGGCCCGTCCCGCCGGGGTGCCGGAACGGACCTCCAGGCCCGCAAACGACCTCAACGTCGAGAAAAACATCTGCAAGACGGCTCAAGATGGCCTCCAAGACGGCCAAGATGGCCCTCAAGCTCGCCCAAGATGGTCCAAGACGGCCTCCCAGACTGCCCACGAGGGTCCCAGATACGTCCAAGTTCGCCCAAGAAGCCTCCAAGACGGCCCAAGACGGCCCAAGAGGTGCCCAAGAGGCCTCCAAGACGGCCCAAGAGGCCTCCGAGAGGTCCTCCAGGAGGGCCCGAAGAGGCCAAAATCATTGATTTTCCAAAGGTTGTTTAAGGTTTTTCGCATTTGCTCATTCTCGGCTTTCCGACGACCCAACACGGCCCAAGAGACCCCCAAGATCGCCCCCACAGCGCCCAAGAGGCCTCCAAGATGGCCTCAGGACTGCCCGAGAGGCCCCCAAGACGGCCCTAAGAGGGCACCAAGACGACCCAAGAAGCCTCCAAGACGTCCAAGATGGCCTGTAAGACGGCCCTGGAGCACCCCAAGAGGGCCCCAAGTCGGCCCAGAGAGGCCCCCCAAACCGCTTCCGACGGCGTCAGACGGGCCAGGAGCCCACCAAGATGGCCGAAGTTGGCTCGAAGCTGGCCCAAGACGGCCCAAGAGGCCTCCAAGAGGGCCTCCAGGAAGGCCAGAGAAACGGCCAGAAACATTGATTTCCCTTGGGTTTTTGAAGGATTTGACATTTGCTTCTTTTCGGCCATCCGAAGGCCCGATACGGCCCAAGAGCCCCCAAAGATCGCCCAAAGATCGCCCAAGGATCGCCCAAGAGGCCTCCAAGATGGCCCCAGAACGGCCCAAGAGGCTCCCAAGACGGCCCCAGAGGCCCCCAAGACGGCCCAGGAGGCTCTTAAGACGCCCAAGATGGTCTCCAAGACGGCCCTGGAGCATTCCAAGAGGGCCCCGAATCGGCCCACAGGGGCCCCCAAACGGCTTCCGACGGCGTCGGACGGGCCAGGAGCCCACCAAGACGGCCGAAGATGGCTCTAAGATAGCCCAAGACGGCCCAAGAGGCTTCCAAGAGGGCCTCCAGGAAGGGCCGAAAAATGTTTGATTCCCCATGAGTTTTTGTAGGATTGTGGCATTTGCTTTTTCTCGGCCTTCCGACGGCCCGAGACGGCCCAAGCGCCCTCAAAGATCGCCCAAGAGGCCCACGACTGCCCCAAGAGGCCCCCAAGACGGCCCAAGAGGCCTCCAAGACGCTCAAGATGGCCTCCGAGACGGCCCAAGAGCCCTCCAAGATGTCCTCCAAGAAGGCCCGAAAGGGTCAAAATGGCCTCCAGACGGCCAAGATGACTTTCAAGATGCCCACGTGTTCCCCGAAGGCTTTCCAAACCGATTCGGGGAACACATGGTCCGATAGCTTGGCAGGTCTGGCCTCAACGTTCGGCCACATGGGCGCTTCCCAGAAGGCAGGGGGCGGCGGTGACTCGCCGTAATTAGGCGTCTTAGATAGTGCATTGCGATGCTGACCTTGTCTGTGACTAGGGTTCCCTCCTGCAGGCTCACGTCCTTCTTGCCTGCCTTGTAGCCAGTGAAGAAGCTCATCACGAGGTCGCAGGAGAACAGACTGACTGTGAACCAAAGCCAGAACTGATCGAACTCTGGCTCCACTCGGAACTCGGCCAACTGAAACGGGATCACCACACTGTCGCATATAACCATGAAGATCACCGCCAGGTCCCACGCCAGCCTCAGGGGCCAATCAGGGTTCAGCACGCCCGAGATGCAAGGGGATGTCTGTGAGACCCCACTGCGCGACCGCGACAGGAAGATGGCGGACTCTGCGCAGGACTGGCGGGCCGTATTCGCTCTCTCATTCGGCATGGTAAGGTGGCCATCGGCGAGATCCGACACCTCGGAACCGATCGACTTGCCCTCAAAGTGCACCTCCTCCCCAGACGTGATGGACTGCATGCGCGCCCCGCCCTGGCCATTGCCGCCGCTGTGGCAGCTGCCCCCGGAGCCGATCGACTTGCCCTCGAAGCGCACCTCCTCTCCGGACGGCATGGGATGCAGGAGCACCCCGCCCTGGCCATTGCCGCCGCTGCTGCGGCGGCTGCCCCACGAGCCGATCCCCTCGCTGTCGGCGCACGCCTCCTCTCCGGACGGTGTGGGCTGCATGGGCACCACGCCCTGGCCCGTGCCGGTGCCAGGGCGCCGGCTCCTGTGCCTCCGTGGCGCCTGCGTCGAGGCGGGGCCGGCCTCCGCGTCCGCGGCGCCGTGGCTGCCGCGGCCGCTGCGCCGCGAGGGCGCAGGCTTCGGGTCGAGGCCCGCCCCGGAGGGGGAGCGGTGCTGCGGCGCACGCTCGCGGCACATGCCCGCGACGCAGCCTGCGAGCGACGCGGCCACGATCCCTGGACTCGGTTGGGCCTTGCTCGCGGGAGCCTCCACCGCGGCCGCCTCCGGGAGCTCGCTGGAGGCCGCGACGGTGGCGGCCACGATCAGCTCGGAGCGGAGATCGCCGATGGCGACGCTGAACTTTCCGATGGCCACTTCCGCCACCTCGGCATCAAGGGAGCGGGCCCCGAGGGGGACGGGTCCTGGATCCCGGGGCCTTCTCCCGGGACCAGCTCTTCATCCTGAGTCGCTTCTGGACGGTCCCGGGGCCCCGGGAGGGCCCTGGAAGCCAGAATAGACTGCAAGAGAACTCCAGACCCAGAGCTCCGACGTCGTGGTTTTCCTCGGAAGGTGGACCCCCAGAGGTCTCAACCCCTCCCCTGGGGCCAGCTCTTCAGCCTGAGTCGCTTTCTGACAGTCCTGGGGCCCTGCAGGAGCCCCCGGAGAACAAGCAGTTGCCTGAAATTTCCAGGATCTCGAAAACGGCGAGAAGCCTCAGGACCAGCTTCCCTCGGGTGCCACTCTCTAACACCCGCCGCTCTGATTGTTTCAACCGGCGGCCGGCATGAAGGTCCCGACCGATTATCTTATCTTGGGGGGGGTAGCTTTTCGTCCTGGATCCGTTTCTGATGGTCCTCTGGCCCGATAGCGACTATTTACCAGACCACCCCAACTCAACCCGAAGACCCGAATATCGCCAAAGTTTCGGGTTGGGGGGCGGGGGGCGGGCTTCACATGTGTTTTCCCCCTGCTCCCCGACCCCCCTACCCCGCTGGAAGTGGAGGGCAAATCGGGGCCTTCGGGTTGGGGTGGGCTGGTTTGGCGGGCGGTGAGGTAGCTGCCCGCGAGGCCGAAATCGAGGAGGAACGCCGGGCTAGCGAAATCAGGTCGCCAGGTGCAAGGCGGGCCAGCGTCCATCAGGGCCCCGCTGGCGTCATTCGGGGAGGGTTAAAGCTCGGGTTCGAGGCACTCGGAGGCGGAGGCGGAGGAGGAGGAATAGGAGGAGGAGGAGGAGGAGGAGGAGGCGGAGCTGACGGGACCGTCAGGAGAATGACGAGACACAATCTGAACTCTGACGCGGGCTCCCGCTGCAGACATCCCACGAAAGCTGGACCATCAAAATCCAGGGCGGGCGCTCCAGAGAGCGCCGGCCCGCCCGAGCTGCAGCGACCTCGACGGCCCGACCGTCGTGAAGCCCGCGCTACGATGTTTTCGGGACGTCGACCCCCCGCGCTCTCGACCCGTTCCCCGGCACTGGCTGCTCGCCCTGAACCGGTGCTGGACAAGCCTGGGGCCCCAGGCGAGGGCCCCCAGGAGCCGGACGCTCGCAAAGGCAGTCCGCCGCACCTCTGTCACAGCCTGGGACCCAGAGATCCGACGTCGTGATGTTTTCCATACGCGGTCCCCGGAAGCCTCGAGCCATTCCCCGGGACCCGTCTTTCGTCCCGAGTCGTTCTCTGGCGGTCCTGGGGCCCGGCGAGGGCCCCCAGGGGCCGAAAGTAGCGACAAGCCTCCCGTCGTGATTTTGTGCAAGACGCAGGAGGAGGAGGAGGAGGAGGAGGAGGAGGAGGAGGAGGGGGAGGAGGGGGAGGAGGAGGAGGAGGAGGGAGGAGGAGGAGGAGGAGGGGGAGGAGGAGGAGGAGGAGGAGGAGGAGGAGGAGGAGGAGGAACTCGCTGCCTCTCTGGGAGGGATCTCGGGGCGCGCGGCGGGCCGACCGTCTTGAAGCCCACGAGCGAGGAGGCCGGCTGCAGGTCCAGGGCGCTGCGCACAAGGGCGGCCTGCACGTCCAGGGCCTCGGTCAGGGCCGCGAGGTGGGCCTCGAAGGCCGCGGCCGCCGACTGCCTGCAGAAGGGAGGGCCTCCCCCCCTCCTCCTCCTCCTCCTCCTCCCTCCTCCTCCTCCTCCTCCTCCTCCTCCTCCTCCCTCCCTCCGTCCCTCCTCCCTCCCTCCCTCCCTCCCTCCCTCCCCTCCCTCCCTCCTCCCCCCTCCCTCCTCCCTCCCTCCCTCCCTCCACTCCCTCCCTCCCTCCCTCCCTCCCTCTCCTCCCTCCCTCCTCCCTCCTCCCTCCTCCCTCCCCCTCCGCCCTCCTCCTCCTCCTCCTCCTCCTCCTCCTCCCTCCTCCCCTCCCTCCTCCCTCCTCCCTCCCCTCCTCCCCCTCCCTACCCTCCTCTCCTCCCTCCTCCCCCCTCCCTCCTCTCCTCCTCCTCCTCCTCCTCCTCCTCCTCCTCCTCCTCCTCCTCCTCCTCCTCCTCCTCCTCCTCCTCCTCCTCCTCCTCCTCCTCCTCCTCCTCCTCCTCCTCTCTCCTCCTCCTCCTCCTCCTCCTCCTCCTCCTCCTCCTCCTCCTCCTCCTCCTCCTCCTCCTCCTCCTCCTCCTCCTCCTCCCCGAGCACGTCGGAAAGCATCCCCGCACCCTCTACAGGGGGGGCGCAGCAGTCGGTCGGGCCGGTCCCTCTGCGGGGGGAGTGTTCAGAAACACTCCAGAAAAGAGTCTGGGGAGTGCTTTTCGCACATCTTCGGGCGTCTTGGGAGCATTATGTTGCGTATGTTTGTGGTATTCTTCGTCCAACGACCCCCTGTAGGGGAGTGCTTGCGTCTATTTTTCTTATTCTTCGTCCAACGCCCCCCTGTAGTCTGGGGAGTATTTGTTGCAGATCGTTGGGCCTCTTTGGAGCACTTTGTTGCGTCCCTCTGCAGGGGGAATGTCCAAAAACAGTCCAGAAATTCGCCGGCCCCACGGGCCAGAGGCGTGCTATAAGATCTCCGGCAACTGGTGAACACTATTCTACTTCGCGCGCGCGGGGCGGCCCCTGGGGGTCTCCGGGCGAAAAGTACCCAGGCAAGGTCCCGGCAAGGTCCCGGCAAGGTCCCGGCAAGGTCCCGGCAAGGTTCCGGCAAGGTCCCGGCCTGTCCCTCTACAGGGGGGAGTGCTCAAAAACAGTCCGGAAAGTAGTCTGGGGAGCACTTTTCGCACATCTTTGGGCATCGTTGGAGGTATTTGTTGCGCATAGTTTTCTTATTCTTCGCCCAACGCCCCCCTGTAGGGGAGTGCTTGCGTCTATTTTTCTTATTCTTCGTCCAACGCCCCCCTGTAGTCAGGGGAGCACTTTGCAGATCTTTGGGCACCTTTGGAGCATTTTCTCGCGTATAATTTTCTTATGCTTCGTCCGACGCCCCCCTGTAGGGGGACGGGCCCGACCTAGGCGCAGCAGCAGGAGCACGCGCGCGCACCCTGCGCCAAACCCCCCCCCCTCGAGAGGCGCCCGCCGGCACCGAAAGGCACGGCCTCGCACACGCGAGCCCGTGCTACCCAGAGACCCCCAGGGGCCGCCCTCCTCCTCCCGCTCCTCCTCCTCCTCCTCTCCTCCTCCTGCCCCTCCCCCTCCCCCTCCCCCTCCCCCTCCCCCTCCCCCTCCCCCTCCCCCCCCTCCCCCCTCCTCCTCCTCCTCCTCCCTCCTCCTCCTCCTCCTCCTCCCCCTCCTCCCCCTCCTCCTCCTCCTCCTCCTCCTCCTCCTCCTCCTCCTGCGTCTTGCACAAAATCACGACGGGAGGCTTGTCGCTACTTTCGGCCCCTGGGGGCCCTCGCCGGGCCCCAGGACCGTCAGAGAACGACTCGGGATGAAAGACCGGTCCTGGGGAATCGGTCGAGGCTTCCGGGGACTCCGTATGGAAAAGAAACACGACGTCGGATCTCTGGGTATGTGCAGGCCATTGAGGGGTGCAAAAAAACGCCCCCACCCTGGGTGACAATCGAGCTGGGCCAAAGGGGGGGATAGCAAAGGGGGGGCTTGAGAATCAGCTCACGTGGCTGATTCTCCCAGTGCCTCCCAGCGCCAGGAGGCGCCCATGTATCGAGGAATGGGCCCGGCGGCGGGGCCGAAACCAGCTGCATGCAGCAGCTTTCGTTCACCCCCCCTTTCCCTATCCCCCCTTTCGTTCGGCCCGATACAAGTGCGTGGTCCGTAAACCTCCTGGGAACTCCCAAGGCCAGAGAGCCGCCAGGACGCCGCGCGACACGCGCGGTGTGCAGGGATCACCCTGTCAGCCCTCAGGAGGTTCAGCGCACAGCACTCGTAAACCAGGATAGGGGCGCCTTTTACGCCCTTGAAGCCACGTGGTGCTATCTGTGTGGCGCACGCAACGATCTGGAACTTTTGCTTGGCGTGTTGCTGCAGCGGCCCCGGCGACACGCCATGCCTTGCAAGCGCGGCTAGCGTGTCGCGCTCGGCAAGGCTCGGGACGTTGAAGCCTGGGGACTGGGAAGTGGATGGCGTGCCGCGCCGAAGCGTGGTGGGCCAGAAGCGGCGGCGAGACACGCTAAGCCAAAGTCCCTGACCGTGTTAGGAGGACGAGGAGGAGGAGGAGGAGGAGGAGGAGGAGGAGGAGGAGGAGGGGGAGGAGGGGGAGGAGGAGGAGGGAGCAAGCTGTGCGGTGCAAGCTATGCGGCGCAAGCCATGGACTGCCGGCGAAGCCTCGGCGGAGCCCCCGAGCGGGCGGCGAGGAGGCGGCCGGCGAAACCGGCCGCGGGCGACGACGCGGCGAAACCTCGGCGGGCCCATGCGGCTCCTGGGCGGCAGAAGTACAGTCGAGGCGTTGACCTAAGGAACCCTAAATAAGGAACGAGGCCCCTTTTTCCATAAGTTGAACTTCGACTTCGTATCGAAAGCCTAAGGAGAATCCAGGGCAAGCTGCGAAACGATTCAGGAACGCGGAGCCCCTCCCCAACGAAAAGGGTTCCTTCTTCAGGGCCCCGACTGTAAGAGCCCAGGGCGCAGGCACTGCTTGCAGAGAGACATCGTGACCCGGGCGGCACTGCCAGCAAGCGCCCACCGCCGAGCACGTGCTGGAAGGTTCCTGAGCGCGCACGCGCGTCGCCCCCGAGGGTGGCCGACGCACAGGGAGCAGAAGCATGCTTGGGCGGTGCCGGTGCCTGACCACCATTGCCCGCCTGGCCGCGTCGCCCTCGGGGAGGGGCGAAGGCGATCCGCCCTCGGGGAGAGTCTCAGAAGGCCCCGACCTCCCCTCGGCGTGGCAGAGTCACGGTGTCCTGCACAAGCGGGACGGGTATTCGAACGAGTTCGTCGGCTCTGAACGGCTTTCCAACCCCAGGACGCTTTCCATCCAGCAGCTGCGCAACGCCGGGGCGTTCCGGAGGTGCCTGGATCTTCCCGAACAGCCGCAAGAGACCCGACCTGTATCACTAAACCCAGGCCTCCTCTCGCTGTGAAAACACCACGATTGAAGGCGTCTGCCCGCTTTCTGCATCCGCGAACCCTCCCCAGGAGCCTATGCTCCTCCTCCTCCTCCTCCTCCTCCTCCTCCTCCTCCTCCTCCTCCTCCCCCCTCCTCCTCCCCCTCCTCCTTCTCCTCCTCTTCCTTTTATGAATTTCTCGCGATGAAGCCGGTGACCGGCCCCGCGCACACCCCCCTCACCCGTGGTCACGTCACGATTCGCACCGGCGCCGCCCAGGAATGAGCCCGTCTCAGGCATTCCCAGACGGCGCCGGCGCCAGGCGTGGCGTGGCCGGCCCGCCCCCTCTACCTCCGGGGAGCCACGCCGTGAACGAGTCACGACGTTGGGGAGGTCGGGGGATGGCAAACAAGAAGCGGGGGGCTCCCGCGCTTGCATGGCCACCCTGAGCAAGAGTGGCTGAAGAACCGACGGCGGCGACGGCGACGGTGGAAGCGGCAACGACGACGACTGCGACGAAACTGACTGCGACGACGACGGTGCGACGGCGAGCCAACAACGACGACGACGACGCCGACGCCGACGACGCTGCGACGACCGACGACGACGACGACGAAGGCCAGGGCGAGGGCGGGGGCAACAACGACAACAACGCCGCCAACGACGACGCCTGGGACGACGACGACGACAACGACGACGGCGACGACGACGACGCCCACGTTTAACGACAACGCCTGCGACGACGGCGGCGACGACGACGACGACGACGACGCTAACGACAACGCCTCCGACGGCGACGACGACGACGACGGTCATGATGACAACGACGAGAGACAGCGGTCCGACGGGCACGGAGAGGAGGCAGGGAGAGAGGGGAGGAGGAGGGAGGAGGGAGGAGGGAGGAGGGAGGAGGAGAAGGGAGGAGGAGAAGGGAGGAGGGAGGAGGGAGGAGAAGGGAAGAGGGAGAAGGGAGGAGGGAGAAGGGAAGGAGGAGGGAGGAGGGAGGAGAAGGGAGGAGGAAGGAGGGAGGAGGGAGGGAGGACAACCTGGGTGCGCTCGCGCCATATCTGGCAGTTTACCCGTCGCTCCCATCCCTTCTCCCATTGCGCCGACTATTCTCCATCCGCGGACGCGTGTCGTAGCCACTGGAACTCCAAAAGAGAAGCCACCACGCCATGCGCAATGGAAAAAATGCGCCGCGTACACAGGAGAGGGTGGCGGGTAATGCAAAAGACGAGCAGGAAGAAAAGGGGAGGATGAAGAAGGATGAGGACGAGGACGAACAGCAGCATCACAGGAGCAGGAGGACCAGGAGAAGGTGGAAGAAGGAAAATGAGGGAACGACAACGATGAAAAAGGTCTCGGACCCAGAAAAGTGGCCCGCGCTAAGGCGGGAACGCCACTGAACGACGGGAGAAAAGCGCCACTCCGAAGATGAGGCCCACGCTGCAGCGGGATCACAACTTTGAAACACCGAATAGAATCGCAATGTAAAACCACACACACACATGGATCAAAAAAATAAAGCTATAAAAAAGGCGGCCCAATCCTCTGTGTAAGCAATCATACGCGGAGGGGGGCGGATCTCTTCTGCAAGGGGTCAGTGGAGAGAGAGGAGAGCTAGATTCATATTGTGTAATTGTGGACAGGAGGAGGGAGGGATGTACATATGTACAGCATGACAGACCAGTCACATGACTAACAAGTAAGCGAAAGGGAGGCTGCACATGCCTGGCCGCCTTGTCCAAAATCCTGTTGATGCGGGCCGCAGGAGTGCAACGCTGACACCAACGCTCCACGGGCAGAAAGCTGCCACGGACTGGCCGCCAGGGCACTAGATTCAGTCGGAGGACTCCCCGTCGGAATCTCCTGGACAACGACGGAAGGGCTGTTCATCCTCCTACCGCCCCAAAGTTTCCACCATGCCCAGACGGGCCTGGGCAGGGGTGGGCCCAAAGAGGACGGAAGGAGGACGGAACGACGAGAAGGAGCAGTGAAGGAGGGAACGAAAAGGGAGGACGGAGGGAGGGAGGAGAGCAATGAACGGCCCTGCCTGCCTCGACCGCGGTCGCGGGAGGGGCCCTGTGTCCTCGCACGTCTCTCTTCCTCGCCGGGGCCGCACCTGGCGCTCGGGGCCTCCACTGGCGTGCACTCGATGCCCCAGTACTCCACAAGCCTCGGCTGCCCCGATGATGCAACGCGCAACCCGCAACGCGTTGGAGTTGAACTTCCAGGCTATGCATTCGACGACGGACCCCCTGTTACCCACCAGCCCTGGGCAATCTTCGACGGCTTTCGGCGGTCATCTGGCGTTTTGCCGAGGATCCTCGGCCTTTTTCGTAGGATTCCCGCACGTAGGATTCCGGCAATCTTCGGCGGTGTTCTGCACACTTCGGCGCGAACGTTGGATTTTTGCGGCATCAAAACCTGAATTTCGGCGATAACCCCGGTTGCCTGGTGGAGGTGGCGGGGGGGGAGGTGCTAGCCCCACCTATGCCCGCGCGCACCAACACTGCGTACGACAGATGACGAACCAACTGTGCCAAATCAGACCTGTTTCGTGCCATGCTCAAGTCTGCTCGCATGCAGGTATGATCCCCGCAGCAAGATGCATGCATGCGGATAGCATGGGAAGTACAATGACGATAACGGTGATGATGTTCATGATGGTGATGATGAAATGGATGATGGATGATGATCTGAAAATGTGCAGTTACGCGCGCTACGTATGAGGCCAGCGAAAATTGCCAACAACACACAGCCCCCCGGCCATGGCTCTCGCCCACGCGTGCCGCACAGAGGAACACGCCCATGGCCCGCCACGTTCCTCGCCAGACTCAGGCCCTCGAGAGCTGCTGCACGCGCAGGTTCTGTGTCACATCACGCAGGTAGCTTCAAGCGGCTTCTTCTGGCAGCACAGGCCGTGCGATAGCACGCGGCGGCCCACATGCAACCCCGAGCCCCAGCCACTGACGGGATCACTGGGCTGTAAACTTCACACTGCCACTGGACTGGAAGTCTCGGTGTCACTTGCGAACTCCTGCTGGGTCCTGTAGAACTCATCCCGCGCCTGCGCAGGTTGCAGGCATCCTCACACAGCAACCGCGCCTCCTCCGCCGAGGTCTCCTGCCGCTCAAATCGCCCCCCCCCCCACCCACGAATCCACGCATACACACACACTCACACACACACACACAAATGCACGCACAAACGGACACACACACACACACACACACACACACACACACACACGCGCACACACGCACATACACACACATGTACACACACACTTTTGCGTCAGCGGCGCAGGGGATCCCCAGGCGCGAGCAGCAGATGGAAGTGCGAATTGCGATCGAACATGGTCGCAGGCACAGTGTACAAAGCGCGCGCACTGTTAACGCAGCGATGGGCGGCAAGGAGGAGGAACTGTAAATCCAAGCGAAACGCGCAGCGGCCAGATAACCGAGGAGAACAGATGCATATATATATGTAAACATGCATACATACATACATACATACATACATACATACATACATACATACCGACCTACTTACCTACCTACCTACCTACCTACCTACCTACCTACCTACCTACCTACCTACATACATACATACATACATACATACATACATACATACATATATACACACACACATACCGCTTCCGCACGCCACTGTCCTCCTGTGTGTAAGGGCGTACGCACGGCGTGGTGAACGGTCTGTTGCATCATTCGAACGCTCTTTGATGCCACTCTCCGCTGGCCTCTTCGGTCATCGGCGCCACGGGCAAGTCGGGCGGCGGCGGCTTGGGCGCGCTGGGCGGCGGCGACCTGCAAGAGGGCGGACGGCGGCGCCTTGGGCCCGTGCATTTCGACCAGCATAGAGGATTCCATATAATCGAAACGCACCCCAGGCGGCGGCGCCTTGTTCCGCGCCGCGCCAGCAGGACGGCGGCGCCTTGAACGCCCGGCACAAAACGGGCTGCGCCTTGGGCCCCAGCGCTGCAATCGATGCTGCGCCGCCGTCTGCGGGCGCCGCGCTGCCCTCGGCCGAGGCCGCTGGTGCTGCGCAGTGGCACGCGGCTGCGGTCGCTTTCGAGAGAGAGCCGCCGGGCGGGTTCGGGCGACTCTGCGCGCCAGCCGAACTCGGCCTCCATAGCCACCTCGCGCTCGTCGCCCCGTTCTGCTGCGATCCCCACCAGAAATGCCGCCCCGCGGTCCGCCTTCACCGCGTCTCTTCCGCTCGCCGCGTGGGCGCCGCGCGACCGTCGGGCGGGCAAGGGAGGCCGCCGCCGGCCGAGACGGCGGACACAGCCGAGGCTGCAGAAGGGGGCGCCGCTGCCACGGATGGCAGCGCCGGCGGCCTGGGGCCTCCAGCCGACATCGGCGGGCCCGCGCGCGCCGCCGGGGAAGTCCAGGGAGCGCGCAGGGGCCCCGCAGGCGCACGTGGCTCCCAGGGGTCGGTCTCGTGTCCCACGCTAGGTATCCGTTCAGAGGATCAGCCAAGCCACTCCGCCGGGTGCGCCGGGGCGGGTGGAGCGGAGCGCACCCGGGCGGGCGGGCGTCGTCTCGCGCGATCGACTGCGACGACCCCCGCCCAACTCTTCGAAACCATCGCCCTCGCGCCCCATTCTGTCGGGGGGCCTCTCGCGCAGGCGGCAAGGGTCGACCGCGCGTGCACCACCACCCTGGCTCATTTACAAAGTGCCAGGCACGGCATTTTTAGGGCGTGGCACGAGCCTCCATCCCTCGGGCGCCATCCCCACTAGAAGCCTCTCGGAGCGCGCCGTGAGTCTACGGGAAGCGGGAATCGCCGGGATGGCCCAAAACTTTGAGCCAGAAGTGCACGCATAGCGAGAGGGAGAGGGCGATGGGGGGGGACAGAAGGAGAGGAAGAGGGGCACGCACGCAAGTAACGAAATGGGGAGGACGGGGAGGGGGCCGCGATGCTGAAGCAGCGCCCAGAGCCCCCTTTCCCCACCAGCGTCACCGCGCGCCCGAGGCCGCCACGCAGGCCGAAGTGGCGCGTCCAGCCGCCGCAGCACCACTGCAACGGCCGTCCTGAAAGTCCCCGCTGGGCGCAACCGCGCCAGCGTCGGCGGCCTTCCGCGCGGCGGGCGCATCGATCAGCCCGCCAGTGCAAATCTTGGCTGGAAGCCCCCATATCAGCCGGCATCCTTCATTCCCCCCCAACCACGACAGGAGCGAAAAGCTCGGGTCGCATGTCCTCTGGCAGCTCGGGCGGCCACTGCCTGCAAAAGGCCCGCGGCCCGGCGAATCTCCGTCGGCCACTTCGACGCAGAAGAAATGGCACGCACGAGCGCCTCCTCCACGACGCAGCCGCTCGCGCAAAGCAGCCGCAGGCGAATGCGCCCCCGCGAAAATCTCACTGGCCCTGGGCGCGCGCGCGCACGGAGAGAGCGGAGCAATACGTCGGAGGCATCTCTCCCCCGAACCCAAGCGGCGACAACTCAGCGCCCAGCGCCTGCGCGAAGGGGCAACCGCAGCGAACCTTCACGCGCCCCTCGCGATTCCATGGAACGGCCTGCACCCACTCCGCGGTCAAGTTCGGCGCCGGGCCCCGCAGGCGCGGCGCCGCCGCGCGCCGCGGCAAAATGACATGCGCCAGCGGTTGCGCCATCTCTGCCTTCCAGATCCCGACCTGGCGCGGCTTCAGCGTTCTCATCGGGCCCGCGCAGCGCTCTGCCAGTGCCGCGTGCCCGCTGGAAAGCATCAGCGCGTGCCAGGGCCTCCAAGTCCAGTCTGCGCGCGAGCCGCTGCCGCCGCGCCGCCAGTCGCGCTGCGTTGGCGGCCTTCCCAGCATGAGCTCGAATTACGATGCGTTCGTCGAAATCCACGCAGATCTTCAGCGCGCAGCGCCCCCCCCGTTCCCTGAGCACGACGCCGACTTCCGTGCCGGCGTTCTTCTCGCCCCGTTCCCCCCGGCACATGCCCGCTCGAAACCGACGCGTGAGCGCATCATCCTTGCGACGCACGGCATCGGCGCGAGTGGCCCGCCGCGCAGCCGCCACCACTGGAAAGCCCGCTGAATCAGCGTCGGCCCCCAGGGAGGCTCCGCCGCCCGCGCCCGACGGCGCCGCCTCGCTTGGCTGAAAGCCCGCGGCCCCCGCCATCGCCCCCCATCGCCCCCGCGTCACCGCCGCCCTCGGCGGCGCGCCCGCCCCCCCCGCCTCCGCCTCCGCCAGGGCCAAACAAGCCCGACCCACCAAAATCCTCGCCCTCCTCGTCGTCGGCCCTGGGCCCCTCGTCCTCGCCCCCATCTCCCTCCGCAGTCTCGAAGCGAAAAGCTCGCGGCCTTCCTCCAGCGCCCCCTCCATTCTAGCACGCACTCGACGAGCGCACCGATGGCCCCCCCATTCCGCCCTGACCAGCGACTAGCGGCCCACCCCTCATCGACGCAAGCGACCGCCTTATCGGGGATGCGCACGTCAGCGAACCCGGGACCCCACGCGCGCCCTTCGTCCTGAGCGATTGCCCTGATGAAGTTGCGCGAATAATTGAAGACATCGTCGCGCTGCACGGCCCAAGCCAGGGCATGGCGGAGCCAGTCTGTGAGCGCCCCTGCCGCGCCAGTCTCTGATGATCGAGGATGGCCCACGCCCCCTGCACCAGGAACACAATGCCCCCCCTGCGCATGTCGAGAACGCGCTGCGAACCCATAGCCCTCAACCTGCCCGCTCTTCCAGCGCCCGCTCGCCCTCGCATTGGATCGACGCCCTGGCCACCAAGCCGCAGAAGTGCGCACCGTTCGCCTTCGCGCGCGGCGCGCAGCCGGCGCGGAAAATGAAAACGCGGCCCGGGTCACGGACGTAGTCTGCTACCTCCTGGATTAGACGCCCACTGGACCTGTCGAGAATCACAGCGATGCCCCCCCAGCGTTCCTCGCACCAGACAGCGCCCACTGAAGGGCTTCCACCACGTCCGCAGGGCGGTGGGGCCCCTGTTCCTGCGTCTGGACCGTCAAAGGATCCAAGCGCCCAGAGGCCCGGAGCCTCCTTGCAACGAGACCTTCAGGAGCCGCTTTGAAGAACACGGCAACTTTCGGAGGCGCCCTTGGGTCGCCAGACATCGAAAACGACAGGGCTGCAATCAAATGTGTGCACCTCTTCCATGTGTTTGCGCGACTCTCACGACTATTTTGCTGGAGGCCTCCTCTTTCCGTAAAAAGGCGCCCGCGTGCCCAGCGTCGTTGGGCCACGACGGCTTCTGATCGATGCTCGAGACGCGCATGGGCACGCCATGGCGGCCAGGGTTGACGACTAGGCATGAACCTACTGCGAAATACTCTGACTCGACGCAATTGTTTGCCTGGGACACCTGCAGCTTCACCCGCGCCATTCTGCTGCGGATGCCGCGCAGCCGCCGCCACCAAAAAACCAAGCGCGCCCAGCGCACACTGGAGCTTCGGCAGGTCCTTCTCAGGTTAGCCGTTCGAGACCAGCCACACACGCAGGTTCCGAGCCCCCCCCATCAAAATGTTGGAGTCGGCGCGCGCTGATAGACATTGCGCGCGGCCCCCGAAGCGCGGCGACAGGGCACGGCCGAGGCCCGGAGCATGTTCGGCCGTTCGAGGCCCCGCCATCTCCGCAGCAGCAGCAGCACCGACGCCCCCCGCGCACGGCGGCCAGCGAACTGGCACCCCCCGCCTGCTACTGGACAACGAATTCGAGGCCCTGTAAGACCACACCCCGACACTGGACGACCTGCACCTCCGTATCCTTTTCGACGAAACGCCGCCAGAAGCCCCGACCCACCTAGGGCTCGGGCGTCACCCCCATCGCATCGGAAGGACCCCGAGCGACATCGATGACCCCAGCGCCAACGCCCAGTCGCAAACGCGGCTTCGGCCATAGTTCGCTGATCATGCAATCCAGGATGTCGCCTGCCCTGGTTTGCCCGCACCGCGCATCCACGCGCGCAATGACCCGTTCCCCGCGCGAGATAGCAGCTCCCACGTTTTGGGGCGGGTGATAGACATGCTGGCGGCGATAGGCGGGCCCCCCATCGATCTCCACTACGGCTCTGCATGGCGGCGAAAGTCAAGGCCCGCGCCCGGCTGCAGGCCTGGACCGAGGCGAGGAGCTTGCTTCGGGAGCGGCAATCGCTCCACAGCTTCATTCGACATGGCGGAGGGCAGCGCGGCCAAAGTTTTCAGCCCGCTGATCGGATGATGGCGGTGCTGCGATGATGCGAAGATTCGACGCGCTGGCGGCGCCCTCGAGCGGTGGCATTCGGCAGACGCTGCCCAGGCTGATTCGACGATGACGTTGACGTGATGTTCGCGCCCTCGCATCGGCCCCGGAACGAGAACATCTCCTGCAACAAACCACGCAAGAACCCCGCTGCGCATGAATTGCACTGGCCGCGCAAGTACTTCCCGTCGGCGGAGAGCCATCGCTCCACGAGCCTGCACCCGACTAGCGCTTGCCCGACGAGAGCGGCTGGGCCTGCGCTTGAGTTCCTCGCGCCATCTGGACAGCTTCGGGATCACGTTGGAAGGCCTGTGGCCGCGCTCACAGGGCAACTTCGAAATCCTCGAACTCCATAGGCAGCGGCGCCATGGTCTCACAGTCTCACAGATGAATGTCACCATGGTCTCATGGTTCGAAATCAGAGTCCCCTGGCGGGTCTCCGTCGCCATGGTCTTTTGTCTGGAAGCCTGCTAGCTCCAATGCGAAAAGAGCTTCTGCGGCCACGCGCCAGACAGTTCTTTCCGAACTGGCTCGCGCCGCGGAGCGTGCTGGCGGCGCTCGTCGAAATGCTCGGCGCGTTCGAATCCCCTTCTGTTTTCCAGATAGATGTTTGAAACGCAGATTGAGTCCTCGGATACGGGACTGGCGATTTAGCGGCCCGGCTGCCGAAGCGCCACGTCGGCCTCGCGTGCCTCCTTGGATTCGTCGCGCTTCGGCGCCTCCATGAGACCGTCTCCGAGGAGATCTTCTTCTGCGGCGTCCATGGCTGGAAACTCCACTGCCGCTCGGCTGGAAGCCTCTGCGCACGCAGTCTCAGCGCGCCCACCGCCCCCACGAGCAACCTCGCCCTCGCAGGCCGCGATGTCCACGGCAGCAGGGCGAAGCGGCACTGGCCTGGACAAGCGCAACCTGATGACGTCGTCGAAGCCCTCACGGAGCGAACCCCCCGCAGCACGCGCACGGGGCGTCGCCGCCCGCCCGCGCGGCGCCGGGGCGGCCGGCGACGCCGAGGACATCCGAGCGAAGCCACTGCCTGCAGGAGCTGGGCGTTCCTCTTAAAATGATTCGCGCCCACGCGACGGCGTCGGCGACGACGACGACGACGACGCGCGCACCCGGGTCTGCGGAGGCACAACTGGCACAACACCGGCGCCGCTACCGGCACAAAACCGGAGGCACAACAGGCACAACACTGGAGGCACAACTGGCACAATTGGTCTCGCAATGTATCTCTGACCCTCTGCGCCCCAAATTGTTCCCTCTGGGTCTTCAACTCGGCGCAGCAGCCGCTGGCGGCGGCGCCCACGGAACAAGCATGTGGCCGCATGCCCGGCGACAAGCCTGGCGCGGGCGCCTGCGACCCTAGACGCCACAGGCATCCCAAATTGCGGCTCGGCGTCCACAATGAACGCGCCCTCGGCGCCGTTTCCCCAGACGCGCACGCAGATCGGAGCACCGAATTGAACGTCGGCTGGAAGCCGCCAGCTTGCATCCGACATCGCCGTCTGCCGCCGTCGCCGCGCGTGCCCTTCACGCGCAGCCCAGGGCCCCCAAGCGAAAATCACGCATTTTCCTGCGCGCGGAATCGTCTACCTCGCCCCACAGCTTCACCGCGCACCAGCGCCGGCGGCTTCTCTTTCTCGCATTCCTGGTTGCCCAATTTCACGCGCGCGCGCAGATTCGGAGCTGGCACGCGCGCGCCTGCAACTCCGCCGCGGGCCCGCTCGAAGCACTTGCGTTCGGGCCGCTGGGATTCTTCGCCGGCCGGCGAAGCACCTCGCGCACCGCGCGCAAGCGGCGCCGTAAACTGCGCGATGAAAGCGCGGGCCTCCTCGCCCAACGCGAAGGCGATCCTCGGCTCATCGTCGACGCAGATGACTTCGCGACCTGCCACGGTCGCGCCCAGGGCGCCGAGGGCCGCGCACGTGGCGAGGCCCCGGTCGGGGCCCCGGTCGGGGCGGCGCCGGGGGCGGCGCCTGGCGCAACGACTCGGGCCCCCAGGGGCGACAGCTGGGGCTGCGACTGGAGCGCCTGAACTCGGCTGGGAGCCCGGCCATCAAACCCATCAACCTCGCCCGCCTACTCGACCTCATCTTCGCCGTGCTCGCCGAAATAGATGACTCGGGGCCCCGGACTTGGCCGGCCCCCCAGCCCCCGCTCGAAACACTTGGCCGCCGGCCGCGGGAGCGCGTCGCCGAACCGCTCGGCGGCGGGGGCGGGGGCGCCTTCGACTTGGCGGCGGGGGCGGCTTACGACGCGGCGGAAGGAGCCGCCATCTCCGCAGAAGAAGGCAAGAGAAAAGAGCGCCTGCCGGGGGGGGGCGCGCGCGCGCGCGAGAACGGGGAGGGGCCTCCGCGGCGAGGAGGAGGAGTAAGAGAAGGAAGAGGAGCTGGAGGAGCCGCCTGCGCAGCCGCGCGGGCGGCCACGGCCCTGGATTCTCGTCGGCCGGCGACGGCGGCGCCCTCGCGGGCACACATGGCACGGCCCCCGCCGCCATGGACTTGGCCCCCAGTTGGCCGGAAGCCTGCCTGGATTGATCGACGGCGTCCCTGGCGCCTCGGCCATTGCGCCGCAACTCGCGCGCCAGAGCCTCCCGTCGAAATCATCGAATGTATCCTTGGTAGTCTCTCACGGCGTCTCCACATCATCCTCGACTTCAGGGAACGCCCGCCCAAGCTTGCTCGGAGCCAACGCGCGCCGAAATTCGAGCAGCGGTCGAAGTACTCCCCCCGAAGCGAGGTCAACCGCGCTCGTGACCTGGAACGTAGCTCCCCCCTCCGATCGAGCAGCTCTTCGCGGGCGTCGAGAGCCTGAGCCTTGCAGGAGAAGCGCCCTTCGACGTCGCAAGCGACGCGGTCGCCTGCAGGCTGGCAGCCATGAGGACCCCCATTGTCGAAGAAACTCTTGTACGCATCGTGGCACGACAAATCGATGATGCGGTCATCATCCAGAGTTGCTCCACGTTGGATACAATACGGATACCAGTTCCACAAATCAATCGCGGCCACGCAATGCCGACAAATACCCTCGCGTCGAACCTGGTGTCCAATATGGTATCATAAGCGCGCCTATATAGAAGACCAAGACGCATGGAGGAATTGCGAACGCTCCTCGCCCCTTGCTAAAGCGAGCAAGACAGCACGACGCATATCGTCGCTCCCCGCGCTGACGCCCATGACTGTGGACTCAAACTGTCAAGCAATGCCGTCGAAGTCTATCAGCATGGCGACGTACATGACGTGATGGTGCTTGCGGGTCTTCGCTCGAGTCCTCCTTCCAAGGCTCGTAAACCACAACGGCGGATTCACAAGAACCGCCAGGCGGCCAGAACTCCCCGCCGCCCACGGAAGAGGGGAAGGCGCTTGGCTGGAAGCCTTCGCCTCTTGGGCCAAAGCGGGAAGGCGCTTGGTTGGAAGCCTTCGCTTCCAGAGGACAGGGCCATCGTTGAAAACGCAGGCGGAACGCGCGGGGGCGGGCAGACCGCATTGGGGACCGACCGAGGCAACTGTTTGAAAAGTAATGACGATGGAAACGATCAGGGTGACGATGAAAGCGATCCGGATGAAGATGAGGGGGCGATACTTACGAAGCTTCGGCACGAACAAAGATTATGATGATGATGCTGATGATGATAATGATGAGGATAATGATGATGATGATGATGATGATGATGATGATGATGATGATGATGATGATGATGATGATGATGATGATGATGATGATGATGATGATGATGATGATGATGATGATGATAAAGCTGCTGCTGCTGCTGCTGCTGATGATGATGATGATGATGATGACGATGATGGTGACGGTGATGGGGCAAATCCACTGACGGCGGTGAATATGAGAATGACGATGACGATGGTGATGACGGTGATGCCAATAACGGATGACGATAAGAATGACGGTGATGACGGCGAGGATGAGGATGACGACTACGAAATGGAGGGCGCACACACCTGCATGCATGCACGCAAGTCTGTATGCGTGCACGCATGCGAGTCCGAAGGGGGACCAAACGGCACAAACTTGGCACATGTGACTCGTCACTTGTCGCACCCCCGTCGGACATGCGAAACCGTCAAGGTCAGCACATCCTTGGGGGATGGGGGGCGGGCGGGCCCAGTCACCTGGGAGATCCGCGGACCCACAAAAAAGTGCCAACGTAACGTCGCATTTTTTTGATCCGCGGGTCGAGAGCGCACCTCTTCCGGCCGAAGCTAAGCGGGCCGCGCACAGCTTTAATTGACAGACAGGGGAAGGCAAAAGGAGGGGCCTCACGTCAAACTTACGTCGCACATGCACCCCAAAACATATGAAACAAATGGCGGGAACGCCCGCCTCAGAACAAAACAGGGCGGATCTTTCCGCAAGGGTATGGCGGAAATGGCAACGCAAAGTGGGGCAGGACTCGGCACCCAAGGAACTTGCAAAACTGGGCGGAAATTCCCGTCCCACCCTCGGAATCGCCCCAAAAACTCAGGATCCGAGGTCAGGGAACCCGTAGCTTGTTGACACCCAGCTCAATTGAAAATGCAGATCTGAAGCGATGCATCCGCAAACACGTGGGCCAACACGTGCGTGAGACGTGAGACGTGTTTACCACGGGACGTGATGCGTTTCCACACGCGCGCATCAGGGCAGCTAAGCCGAGAGCTCCTCCTGCGAGTACGTCCCCTTGTACTTGGCCACCAGCTCCTTCGGGTGCGCCGACATGGTCACAAAGCTCCGACGATATGATGTTCCAACTCGACGGTTTTTCTTCGATTTCGGTCCTCCACGAGCCGCTTACGGGACCTGGGGCCAGCAAAAAACGGACCCGGGACGAAAAACAATCCCAGGGGACCAATCGGGGTTTCTGGGGCCGCAGCGTTCACGAAAATCACACCGGCGAATCTTCCACCTCCTCTTCCTCCTCCTCCTCCTCTACCTCCTCCTCCTCCTCCTCCTCCTCCTCCTCCTCCTCCTCCTCCTCCTCCTCCTCCTCCTCCTCCTCCTCGTTCCTCCGCGCTCTCCTCTTCCTCATCCTCATCCTCCTCCTCCTCCTCCTCCTCCTCCTCCTCCTCCTCCTCTCCTCATCCTCCTCCTCCACCACCTCCTTTTTGTTCCTCCGTTTCCTTTTCCTCCTCCTCCTCCTCCTCCTCCTCTTCCTTCTCCTCCTCCTCCTCCTCCTCCTCCTCCTCCTCCTCCTCCTCCTCCTCCTCCTCCTTTTCCTGCTCCTACTTCTCCTCCTCCTGCGTCCTGCTCCTCCTCCTCCTCCTCCTCCTGCTGCTGGTGTTCCTCCTCCTGCAAACTCCCGAGGAGGATCTGCACGAGAACGGATTTATCTTGATTGATACAAGGCAACGAACGATACGTGCACTACTTGGCCACTTGACCCAAACGGCGTTGGCAACGACATCCGTTTGACCACTAATCAAGCATAGCCTTGTTCAACCGGTCGCAACGCCATGTTCTAACACCTCCCGTCGGCCCAGTTTGGCCAAATAGAAAGCAAACAAACTGGACGAGACGTACTTCTGCACAGTCGTAGGTAAGCCCCGAATCCCCAACCCAGCGATGTGGAACCAATCGGAAACATATATGACAAGTGCAGCCAACAGGCGACGATGGTTTGGGCGTGAACGCGCAGCGCGCAGGGGGGGCCCAACACGCGAGACGCTATTTAAATGTCTCGAAGTCCACACTTACGCAATTGTTCAACATGTTCGGTAGTGGCAATAGCTAACAGGCAAAAGAAAGAGAAAGAGAACAACTTGGCGCTGGTCACGGCGGCTGGCGAGCCTCTGAGGAGCGGTCGCGCGGCCGCACTACAATCTAACCTGCACAAGGGCACTGTCTGACCTGAAACTGGGCGGCTTGATAACCTCATCCCCAGGTAGGCTTGCTTCAGCGCGCCGCTCTCGGCGAACCCGGCAGCCGCAATCGTGGTGCGTAACCGGCTTCATGCCCCTGTCCGCCACGTTCTCGCCACGCCCCATCGTCTCCCCAAATACGAACGATCCAGATTGCACAGGCAACAGGGGAAGACCGCACGCATATCTCACCTCATCCTGAACAACGAATTGCCGGCGATGGGGTTCGCCATCCGCCTGCTACCTTAACCCAGAGATCGAAATCGAATGCTGGCAACCAGGCCTGCCAGCAAACGGCTTCCTTTCTCCCTTTGTCGCGGCGGCGTACTCCAGCACTGTCTCACGGGAAGGCGTGTTGGCGAGCATCAACTGCACGATGGGCGCGCGATATATAACGCGACTCTGGGCCCCGCGCGGCACCGGCACGCGCCGGGAGCCCGGCGCGGAGCACGCGCCCCATCTCCATTAACACTGCTCGGGGGCATTGCATTGCTCTTACTAGATCACCTACCATCCGTCAGCTGAATCAAAAAGTTGGAGACTCTTCCGTCGCAAACCCCCCGGTAAAAGTGGCGGCGCGGATCTCACCGCAGCTGGCGCGGGACCTTCGCGGATAGCCTTCGCCGCGAGGATGACGAGGTCGCCTGCCCACAGTTTTCCGAACATCATACCGAACAGATCGATCAACTCATCTTCTCGCGTCTCATGGGCGGCCTGGATGGGGACTTACGCCCTGGGGGCGTTTTGATGGAGACCTGGCCGGGAGCAACGTCGAGCGCGGCGAACGACGGGGCCGAGGCCCCCCCGGTCCCGCGGCGCGCGGCTGTTCTGGGACAACTTGGACTGGATACGGCTAACCTGTACAATCCATGCGTCGCGAGACGCCAGTCGGCGGCCAGTCAGCTCGTCCCGCCACGTGGGCGGCCCTCCCGGCACGGCAACGGCAACGTCCAGCAGGCGCCATCGCAGCGGAACGCGTACTTGGATCTGAACAGCAAGCTGCCCCGAAGGGTCGATAAGTCCACGTTCTCGGCAATCATCCATCGGAAATTGCGCCAAAAGTTGCGCGCGGCTTGAAGCGAGATTCTGAATGAAAGCAAAGCGAGGGCCGCGCAGATCATCATCCTCTTGCTAAACCGCACCAGCGCACAGCTGCGGCCGACGGCTTTCGGCGATGATGGCCGCGGCCCTGGCTTCGGCTAGCGCCCCCAGAGTGGGGGGTTATGTCGGAGGTCTGGCTGCTCCAACTGGCGGCGGCGCTAAACCGCATCCGCTCGGGCCACCAGCTAGCTCGCCGCCGCGGCTGCGGCCTGCGCCGCTGGGCGGACGGCTTCGGGAACGGGCCATGGGCCCTTCCGAAAGTTTGCAGACGGATCGGCATTTCTCGAAGGTGTCCTTCTTTGCCTCCCGCTTCAACGGAGGGGGGTGCCTTCTCGGGCGTCGGCGCCGCTATAGCTGGCAGCCCGGCCTCTGGACCGGCCCGATGGAATTGCGCGCCACCGGCCACTTTCGATGGCGCATCCATGGGCAGCGCCTGCGGCGAGGGCGGCGATAACGCCCCAGCACAGGTTGGAGGACCCACGATAGTAGCATCGGCCAACACGCCATGAGCGACAGAGGAAGCCCGGCCTCAGATCTCACCCAACGCCGCAGACACCACGGCTTTGGGGATGCGATGGGCTGGCCTGGCAACTGCCCCACCCCGCCCGGATTCCGACGCGATAGCTCCACGATGGAAGCCAGATTGCCCGCGATCTCCTGGCCTTTAAACTCGCCAGCCTGGTCATCCGCTGACGTGGCGCGGCGATTCGACGTCGGCGACTGCCGTCTCGACGCGGGCCTCGAAGTCGTGGCCTTTCCCGTCCGCGTCGCTACGCGCGACCGCTCACGCGGCAAACCTCACCCGGGCGCACGTTACAGAGATATCTGCGCCCTGCGCACGAGGGCGACGGCCTCGAGGGCGCCAGTCCGGTCGCCGAGCCGGCCAAGAACTTGATCTAACGTCCCAGACCCCCGACGTCATGATTTTTTCATAACGCGACCCCCAGAGGTCCCGACCCATTCCCCGGGACCGGTTTTTCGTCCTGAGTCGTTTTTTGACGGTCCCGAGGCCCGGCGAGGGCCCCCGGAAGCCGAAAATAGCGAAAAAAAACCCGTCGTGAATTTTTCACAACCCGAGGAGGTCTGGGGTTACCGCCCCCAAGTCGACGCCCATGAACGCCGCGGCCTTGCCGTCGATCTGCACGGGGGCCTCTGGATCCCCCGATGTCGCCAACCCCCCGCGGGTTCGGATCAGCCGGCCCCCTAGGACCGATGCTCGCCACACACACAACAACAACAACAACAACAACAACAACAACAACAACAACAACAACAACAACAACAACAACAACAACAACAACAACAACAACAAAAATGAAATTGGGCTGCGAACGGTTAATGTGGGCCACAAATAGCCGCAGCACGTCAGCAGTCAGCGGCATGTGCCAGTTGATGTCCTCCTCGCAAGCGAGCTCTCGCATGTGCTTGTTGAGCGCATCGACCTGAACTCACCCAGTCGATGCATCAGCCACGTCGTCGCCAGTGCCAAGTATTACTACCTCGTCGCCGCCTCTCCTCACTTTCTCTCGCAGCCAACGTTGCAGATTCCACTGCGCCTCACGTGCCCTAATGCCTCCTGATTGCCAAAGACAGCTGCGCTCCCTCGCTTTTGATAACTAGCCGTGCGGGTAGCTGAATCTCCTCTAACCATCCCATAGAACTCTGCTTCCCCAGATCATAGACGTATAAAGCTCTGCCTGGCGCTCCAAGATTTGACGTGGTACTCCCCCCACAGCATTACCCCCCACAGGTCTATGTGCGACTGTTCCTGCGCCCAGCATAATCTGCGCCTGCCCATCTTACCAGCGACGGTTGTTTTGGAGCTCCAATTCCCTCGCGAATACTTCTCCGCGTTTTTGATCAACCCCATACCGCAGCCCATCCTGGCTTCGCCTTCCAATACTCGCGCGGACTGATCCTCGTCACGTTCGACTCTAGGGCCTTGCCTTCACCATCAAACCAATATATATATATATACCAATATATATATATATATATATATATATATATATATATATATATATCGACATCGCCCCCTACTAATACGAAACCTCATTCCCACGCACTGCAACCGCAGCCCCCCCCCTTTTCGGAGGCTCAGAAATGATGTCGTCGGCCCTTTTTGGGCACTCTTGGGGCGCTTTTGGGCGCTGCCCCTCTCAGGGGTTTCCTGGGCCGTCTCGGGGCCGTCTTGAGGCCTCGCGAGCCCGTCGGATGCGAAAAGGCGAAAAGGCGAAAAGACACGGCACATCGATTTCCCTAGGGTGTTTGAAAGATTTCGGCGTCTCGGGGTGGTCCTTGGAGGGCTCGGAGGGCGCTCGACGCCGTGTCGGGGCCGTCATGAGGCCTTGCCGATGCGTGTCGGAGGCTATCTTGAACCATCTCGAGGTATCTTGAGCCATCTCATTTCGGGCTCTCTGAGGCCCTCTCGAGGCCATCTTGGGCCATTTTGGGTGTTCTAACTACCCCCGCCGCCCCCCCCCCCAGGCCCCGGGGGTGCGGGGTGGGGTGGGCCCATCCCCCGAGCAGGGGAAGGGGGGAGCTTAGGCCGAGAGAAGACAAAGTCGGTTAAACCACCTACGACCAGAGAGCCGGTGGGATCTGCGAAAAAAATCGGTTTCGACAGTGGGTTATCTTCGCCGTTTGTATTCAAATATAGCGGGAAGAAGCCCCAAGGCGGCCCCGAGAAGCCTCCCAGATCCCCCCAGAGAGCCCCAAGAGGGCCCCAAGACAGCTCCCAAGGGAGCCCCAAAAAGGCTTCAAGAGCGCCGCAAGAGGCTGCGCGAGGACCTCAGAGAGCGCCAAAGTGCCTCCAGGAGACCTCCGATAAAACCCTTCTGAGGCGGTTACTGCGCGTGTCCACGCTGCCCTGACCACGGCAACTCCCCTGGAGATCTGTTTCTGGACGGGCTGGTGGGGGCGCGCGCAGCGCCGGGAACTCCCTGCAGCAACCCCCTCTCTGGTTGCCAGCAGCATCTCTGGGGCCGTGCAAGAGGGTGGGGAGCGGGAAGGGCGGGAGAATAATATGGAGTATGTCACCGGAAAATCGAGTGACAGGGGAGTTGAACTGACTCCCTCTGTGGATCGCAACCACGGGCTCCGCTGCCACTGTGGAATGTACGGAAGTACCTCTATGGAATACAGAGAGACACGAGGTACAAATAGGGGGACCCGTGCTGTGAGAGAGCACGTTCTCTTTCCTTTACGGGGGCCAGTGCGCGCCCGTCGCCTCCGCGCCAGGTGACTCAAGGGCCCTTGTGAGCCACAACGGCGGCACACAAGGGAGCAGGGAGAGAGGCGCAGGAGGAGGAGAGGCTGACATGGGCATGACAAGCACATGCGCCGTGTCTGGCCAAAGATGCCGACCCGCGCGGGACAAGGCGCGTGGGCCGCAGCCCTCACACGTCGCTCCTCTGCACGAAATCCGATGCAAATGCTTCGCCTCCACGCGCCGTGGCAGAACCACGGCGGCGGGCCTGTGGAGCCAAGCCACCCTCGGCCCCCGGGGGCCGTCTAAACAGCGGCTCGGGATGACAGCCCGATCCCCGCGGTGGGGGCCAGGACCGCTGGGGGCACTCGCTGCCGCCAGCTCGCCCGGGAGGCTCTCGGGGCCTCCCGGCCGGGATCCGAGCAGCTGAGGTCGGAGGGTCGCGCGCCGCGTCGCCCGCACATCGGCGACGCATCGGCGACGCATCGGCGACGTCAGTGACGCATCGGCGCCGTGGGCGTGGAGGAATCCTGGCTCAACACCGCGCCGCAGCGCCGATGCCTCGGCGGTGCGGCGCGGCCCGCGGACCGCATCTGCTCCGGCCCCATCTGGGAGGCAAAGAACGGAGCCTGCTTTTTTTTGGATTCCGGCAAGTTTACTTGCATGGCGTTCGCCCCCCTCCCCCTCGCCCCTCTTCAAGCGAATACTAGTGTGCGCCTTGCGCGATTTCCGCGCCCCCCCCCCCCCCGGGCTTGCTCCAGGCGCAGCCCCCCCCCCCCGTCCATGCAAGTAACCTTGCCAGAGTCCAATAAAAAAAACAGGCTCCCGGCAGGTTCGTGCCGTGACGACCTGGGCGTCGGCGCCTGGCACCGCGTGGATCGCTTGCCCTTGCGCGATTTCGCGGCGTCTCGGCACCGCCGGTGGCTCGACACCGGCCGATGCCCCGGCCAGCGCCGGCGCGCCGCCCGGGATGCGCCCGCGCTGGGGCCGCCGCCGCGTTCAGCGCCGCGCGCGCCTGCCGCCTGCCGGAGTCGTGCTCGGGATGCGCTCGGAGCGCACCCCGGACGTTGGCGCGCAGCAAGGGCTCCCAACGTCGCGCCTCGCGCTGCGCGAGGGCGCGAGGTGCGCACCCCTCCGCGCTCTCTCTCGAAGCCGCCTCCCAGGGGGGGGGCAGAGGAGGACGAGGAGTCGGAGCCGCACCGCGAAGCGCGAGGCGCGCGAAGCGCGAAGAACTTCGCGCCCTCCCAGACCCCCGACGTCATGATTTTTTCATGACGCGACCCCCAGAGGTCCAGACCCATTTCCCGGGTCCGGTTTTTCGTCCTGAGTCGTTTTTTGACGGTCCCGAGGCCCGGGAAGGGCCCCCGGAGGCCGAAAGTAGCGAAAAACCTCCGTCGTGATCTTGTTCACGACGCGAGGAGGTCTGGGCTCGAGGGCGCCCCCTTGTGTGGAGCTGTGCTCGGGCTGCCCTCGGAGCACACCCCCCCCGGACGGCCGCGCGCAGAGAGAGGCGGCCCTGTCGGGCAGGAGGGCGAAGTCCGAGGCGCGCGGCTCGCGGGGGGGCCGCGGGTGCGGCCGCCCAAGCCCGAGCGCGCGCCCGAGGCGCTGCCATTGTCGCAGCGCGCGCCGCCCTCCGGGGCCCCCCGGGTGTGCCCGCAGCGGGCCCCGAGAGCCAACGCACCGAAGAATGAGGGCGGAGGCCTGTGAAAAAAATCACCCTCCTCCTCCTCCTCCTCCTCCTCCTCCTCCTCCTCCTCCTGCTCCTCCTCCTCCTCCTCCTCCTCCTCCTCCTCCTCCTCCTCCTCCTCCTGCGTCTTGCAAAAAATCAGAACGGAGGTTTTTCTCAACTTTCGGCCTCCGGGGGCCGTCGCGGGCCCCCCCGGGACCGTCCAAAAACGACGGAGGGTGAAAGACCGGTCCTGGGGAATGGGTCGAGACGTCCGGGGAGCGCGTATCGAAAAACAAAAATAAAAGCAACAAAAACAAAAACAATAAAAAAGAAAACAGAAAAAAACAAAACAAAAAAAAAACAAACAAAAAAAAAAAAAAAAAAAAAACACGTCGGATCTCTGGGAAGGCCACTCTGGCGAAGTGTCACTCCTGCGTGCAGCCGGCCCGGAGGGCCTCCGGGGTGCGCTGATGGGGCGCATCCCGGGCAGGCCGCGGTGTGCCAGAAGTCGCGGGCCCTGAGAGCCGACGTCGCGAAACAAGAGCTACGCGTCGCCAGAGATCACCACTGGAGCCCCGGACCCCATCCCTCTGCGGCACCCCTCTGGGCCGCACCGACCTGTCAGGGCCCCATGGCGGCCCGAGACCTGGCGAAGAGCGCCCGGCGCGAAGAAGAAAGACCTGCGGCGCCAGGATCCAAGCGCTCCCAATTTCGCGCTTCGCGCTGCGCGAAGCGCGAAGTGCGAACAACTCCGCGCTCTCGCGCCGCCTTCCAGGGGAGAAGAGGAGGACGAGGCGGAATCGGAGCCGAACCGCGAAGCGCGCGAAGGGCGAGTCACTTCGCGCCCTCGAGGGCGCCCTTGGGATCGCCAGGGGAGCGCCTCGCCTCGCACAACGGCCACGAGGCGCCCGGGGCGGGAGGGCTGCGGAGGAGGTGCGCGCGCCGCGGCGGAGCGCTCTGCGTGCCCCGCCCCCCGTCCCGCGGAGGTCCTGGAACGAGAGCTCCTGCCCGTCCTCGGGGTCGACCCGCGTGGCCAGCGCGTCCCCGCTCCCTTGCAGGGGGGCCCAGGGACGCACCAATCAATGTGCACACAGATCCCAGGATTCCCCACACGTTCCCAGATCTTCTGGGCTGTCGTTTTCCCCCCCACTTCCCATATTTTCCTATATTTTCGAGGGAATCGACAGTTAATTGTGTCTGTGTGTTCTTTCCCTCCTGATCCCTCGCGGCGATCCGAGCCGATCGAGGCCCGACGGAAACGAAGGCCCAGGCACCATCGCGCCGTGAACAAAGCAAGCCGATCGAGGCCCGACGGAAACGAAGGCCCAGGCATCCTCGCGTCGTGAACAAGGCAAGACGGGAGCGCAGCTGCCCCGAAGCGCGACGATCAGCCCGGGGGCGTGCTGACGCAGGAGCTCAACACGTAGCTTGAACGCGCAGGCCTGCCGCGACACCGGCGCCAAAAAATATGGGGCCAGCACGAGGCAACACCCAGCATGTTAGCACGGACGTTTCAAGCACGGCACGCACTGCGTGTCAAAACGGGCGTATCAGGTTCCTGTGTGTGTTTCGGCCCCTGGGGGGCCTCGCGAGGCCCCAGGACCGTCAAAAAGCGGCGCAGGATAAAAGGCTGGTCCCCGTGGGATGGGTCGAGACCTCTGGGGGTCGACGCGAAGAAAAAATCATGACGACGGGGGGGCTGGGGAGGGAGATGGGCAGAGCGTTGGCAGCGAGCACCTCGGGAAAACTGGAGGGCTAATCTGCGCGCGGACGATGCTGGGAGAGAGGGGGGGGCGAGGGGAGGCAACGCTGGCATGCTGGCCTGGCCAGCGGGGGGGCCAGAGGCTGCGAGAGGGGGGCGCCTTCTTGCTGCTCGCCTTCGCGCTGGAGACAGCCCGATGCGATGGAGCCGACGTCATCTACAACTGATGGCCAAACCCTTTTTTGTTCTATCTATATATATCTATAAATAAACAACACACACAAAACAAAAAAAACAACAACAAAAAAAAAAAAAAAAAAAAAAAAAAACGAAAAAAAAAAAAAACAAAAAAAAATGATGGCCAAACCCTGGGACGCATGGGGAAGCGATGACCGGCGAGCCGAGGCCGGACGCGCAGACGGCATCACGCCACCACCCCCACGGCCACCATCGCCACTGCTGCCGCCACTCCGATGTGCGGGGTGGCCCCAAGTGTCCACGGTGGTGGCTTCTTCCCTGCGCCACAGATTGCGACGGCCAGCAAGCCACCGTGTCTTCACGGGGCTCTGGGGCCGCGAGCGCCAGCAGCACAAGTTGCCCCACGGCGTGCCACTGAGATGCGCCTGGCCAGCCGAAGGTCCGCGGTGGCGATCATCCCGACGCTGAGACGCTTCAGCAGGTAGCTACCCACACCACGAACAACCGCACACGTCCCCCAGAGACTTGTGATGGCGTGCGGCACAGGTGCTGGAGGGCAATGGTGGTAGCAGTGACGGATCGACTCCCCATCTTACTCGTGTCGAATTCGGGACAGCGCTGAGCTGTCCGCAACATGCGGGTGCAACGATCGTAAGGAAGATATTCTGCGGCATCGCCAATGCCCCTGGTGGTGCGGCGAACCGCCAACTTCAGGGAGGTCCCGTCGAGGAAAAAGCGGTGGCGGTGCAGCGGCATTAGCATCAACAAGAGCGGTTCTGATGGAAACGGGCCTAAGAAATCCGCGCGGACCTCCGAAACGTTATGGTTATGCCGCTGTGTCTTCATCGAATTATCTGACGCTCCCAAGGCCAAGGGGGGTGCACGGGAGGCCGGGAACAGCGAAAAACGTCGCGAGCCACCTGACTTCGGCTCTGGCACACTGTGGTTGATTTTCCGACATACAGTGGTGTCGGACATGCGCCTCAAACGATGCGGAAACATTGGGCGGAAATGCATGCCTCCGAAAAAGTAAAGCTGATAAGGTAGGGCTGAAACTGCGACGGCAGTAGAACGGGAATCGGCATCAGAGGAACTTGAAAAGTACAGTCGGGCTGCTGAAAGAAGGAAAGATGAACAAGGAACGAAGCCCCTATTTGGCCCCACAAGCGCCTGCGTGCACGAGGAAGGCTAGAGGAAAAGCCATAGCAGGACCTAAGGAATATCGAGCCCCTCTCTTACCCAAACTGTTCCTTCTGTCAGCGACTTGGCTGTAGGGCGAAAACTTCCCCCCTGGGTACTCACGAAAGCGCCGTGTGCCGCCCGTTCACTGCAGTGTGAAAAGCTTCAACCTCGACCGACGATACTCTGTTCGCAGCACCGCGCCAGAACTGCTGACGCGTGCCTCCTCGGGCACCGTGGCCTTGAAGAGAAGCCTTGGGGCCCGTGGACGCCGTGCCTGCTAATGACCATCGAGGCTACGGACTGCTGCTGCTGCTGCTGCTGCTGCTGCTGCTGCTGCTGCTGCTGCTGCTGCTGCTGCTGCTGCTGCTGCTGCTGCTGCTGCTGCTGCTGCTCCCCGTGGCGATCCTCCAGGATCCGCCGAGCAGAAACAGACCCCCCCCCCTGGGACCCTTCCCGAGGAGGAGGAGGAGGAGGAGGAGGACGAGGAGGAGGAGGAGGAGGAGGAGCAGGAGAAGAAGGAGGAGGAGGAGGAGGAGCAGGAGGAGGAGGAGGACCACTACCGAGGAGGAGGAGGAGGAGGAGGAGGAAGAGGAGGAGAAGGTCCTCCACGATCCGCCGAACAGAAACAGACCCCCCCCCCGGGACCTCTCCCGAGGAGGAGCAGGAGGAGGAGGAGGAGGAGGAGGAGGAGGAGGAGGAGGAGGAGGAGGAGGGGGAGGTCCTCCACGATTCGCCCAACGCAAACAGACCCCCCCCCGGGACCCGTCCCGGAGCCCGCCCGGGCCAGCCCCTCGAGCCGCGCCCATGGCCGTGGTGTTAAGTCGGGCCTGTCCTCCTACAGGGGGATATTCAACGAAAAACTAAACATCTTCCAAAAAATGCCCCGAGATTGTCAAACAGATATTCACAAAATTGTCCCCTGACTATTTTTTTAACTATTTTTGAACATTCCTCCTGTAGAGGGACAGGCCCGACTTAACCCCAGAAGCACCCCCACGGAACCGCCCAAACGACTGCAGTGTACGGTCGGACCTAGACCAGAAGGACATCCGTCAAGAACATGAGACCCTCCGGCGGCCAAAACAAACAGCACATCCAGGGGTACCCTCCCCAGGATACACAAGAACACCCAACAAACACGAAGGACACCGGGGTACCCTCCCGAACCGACCTCGATCTTATACCTCGGTCCGACTGTAGTGGAAATTGTGCTTTTATTCGTTGAACCCGTAACGTCCGTGACAGTAACGAACGCACGGGGAGGGGCTCCCGGCCCCCCGGAGCTCTGGCGCCAGGCTCCCTGACATGGCGTGGTGCTGACAAGCACAGGAGAGCCTCCAGACGCCTACAGAGGCGGTCGTCGTCATCGTCGTCGTCATCGTCGTGTCCGCGAAGGGCCTGCAGACGCTTCCACAGGCTTTCGGAGATCTCCTGAGGCCTCCGGAGACCTCTGTAGACCTTCCGAGGCGGCCATCGTCGCCGTCGTCATCGTCGTCGTCAGCGTCGTCGTCGTCGTCGTCGTCGTCGTGGTCCTCGTCGTCGTCCCTCGTCCACGTCCTCGTCGTCTTTTCCAAGGGCCTCGAAGGGCATCCAGACGCCTCCAAAGGCCTCCAGGAACCCGCTGAGGCTTCATGGAGACCTCTAAAGACCTTCAGAGTCGGTCGTGGTCGTCGTCATCTTCGTGATCGTCTGTCTTCATCGTCGTCGTCGTCGTCTTTGCTCTCGTTCTCGTCCTCGTCATCGTCGTCCTCGTCGACTTCGTCGTCCCCGTCCTTTTCCTCGTCGTCGTCATCGTTATCGTCGTCGTCGTCCTTGCTCTCGTCCTCGTCGTCGTTATCGTTATCGTCGTCGACGTCGTCTTCATCGTTGTCGTCATCCTCCTCCTCCTCCTCCTCCTCGTCCTCGTCCTCGTCGTCGTCTTTCTCGTTGTCTTCGTCGTTGTCGCCGCCGCCGTCATCGTCGTCGGCGTCGGCGTCGGCGCCGTAGTAGTCGTCGTCGTCGTCGTCGTCGTCGTCGTCGTCGTCGTCGTCGTCGTCGTCGTCGTCGTCGTCGTCGTCGTCGTCGTCGCAGGCCTGAGACCTCTGTAGACCTTCCGAGGCGGCCATCGTCGCCGTCGTCACCGTCGTCGTCGTCGCCCTCGTCCACGTCCTCGTCCTCGTCGTCGTCGTCCTCGTCCTCGTCGTCGTCGTCCTCCTCATCCTCGTCCTAGTCGTCGTCGTCGCCGTCGTCGTCGCCGTCGTCGTCGTCGTCGTTGTCGCCCTCGTCGGCGTCGTCGCCGAGGGCCTCGAAGGGCCTCCAGACGCCTCCAGAAGTCTCCAGGGACTTCCTTATGCCTCCGAGGACCTCCCGAGATCTTCAGAGGCGGCCGTCGTCGTCGTCATCGTCGTCCTTGTCGTCGTCCCCGCCTTCGTCATTGTCGTCCTCGTCGTCGTTGTTGTCGTCGTCGCGCGGCGCCTGGGTCCGACCCCCCAAGGGAACGGACGCTACGGGCCAGATTTATATGTATAAAAAAACAAACAAACAAACAAACAAACAAACAAACAAACAAACAAGCAAACTAACTCACTAACAAACAAACAAACAAACTCGCGTGGGCGCCCTTTTGTCGCAGGCTCGGCGGTCGAGCGAGTCGGTCGGGCCTGGCACGGCCGCTGCAGAGCTGGCCCGCGCCAGCGTGGGAGCGAGGAGGAGGCGAGCGGCGGCCGCGGAGGAGGAGGGAAGGACGGCGGCCCCCTCGGACCGCGTGGGTGTTGCCACAGCGTGCGCGGCGGAGTGCTGCAAGCAGGGCGCGCCCACGGTATGCACACATAGGAAGAGATCGAGGCGTGAGAAAAGTGTTGGCGCGTCTGTGAGGAGCCCAGGGAGACCCAGAGCTCTCCGAGGAGCCCAGGGAGACCCAGAGCTTCTGTGGGTCCCCCGGGCCATCGGGGGATAAGAAGCTTCCACGGTGCACCTGCTAAAAGAGGGATGATCGTAGCACTGAGCCTGTCCGCATGTGCCCACCCCCCTGGGGGAGAGCGCCCGCACTATGAGTCGGGATGCCCCCCAGAGTCTCGTGCGCCGTAAGGGCAGCGCACAGTGAGGTGAGAGGTAGAGCTATGTAGGTGTTGCCACTGGCCAGGCCTGCACCATCGTACACACCTGCTGGCAGGCCTACTGCATTAGGTTTCGTGGTGAGGGTTCGTGGCAGCAGCACCGCTGCGGCGGTGGCGGCACAGTTGTGTGGACTGCCAGCGGGAAGCGAACGGGGCGGGGGCTGATGAAGGTGATCATGGCAGAAGGTGCCCGCAACTTGTCGCTATCCTTCTTGTGTTGGAGCCCCTGGGGCCCTCTGAGGTCGCGAGGAATGATCTGGAGGTCGCGGGAGGCGTGGGCTGACGTCTAGCATCAGCTCCCCCTCACGTAAAGACAACCAAGTTGTTGCAATAAGGAGCGCTAAAGAAGGAGCGAAACTCCTTTGTGGCACCCGAGCTGATGCAATAAAGAACGATAAAGAAGGAACGAAACCCCTTTGTGGCACCAAGCGAGCCTGTGTGCACGCACGATAAGGGCGAGAGGAACCATCACGGAATGGCCGAGGGAACAGCGAGCACCTTCCGAACCCCAAAGCGGGCCTTGTTTCAGTGTCTTGACTGTACAACAACAGGCCAGAACGAAGCGGGGGCCGACGAGGGGGGCGAAGAGCGAGCGAGGCGAGGACCAAGGGGCACCGCGGCAAGGGCCGGCCGAGACGCCCAACAGGGATACGGAAACCTCGAGGGCCTCAAGATCACAAGCTGCTCTCAAGAAGCCCTGGGGACACCCTGGACCGTGGACGCGACGAGGATCGAGGATCGAGGAGGAGCGAAGATCGAGGGCATCGGTCCTCCTCGATTCTCCATGCTCCTCAATCCTCCTCCTCCTCCTCCTCCTCCTCCTCCTCCTCCTCCTCCTCCTCCTCCTCCTCCTCCTTCTCCTCCGCCTCCTCCCTCCTCTCCTCCTCCTCCTCCTCCTCCTCCTCCTCCTCCGCCTCCTCCGCCTCCTCCTCCTCCTCCTCCTCCTCCTCTCATCATCATCATCATCTCATCATCATCATCATCATCATCAGCAGCAGCAGCAGCAGCAATCCTCCTCCTCCTCTTCCTCCCCGCCTCTTCTCCTCCTCCTCCTCCTCCTCCTCCTCCTCCTCCTCCTCCTCCTCCTCCATCGACCTCGATTATCCTCGATCCTCCTCGACCCTCCTCCTCGACCCTCGATCCCCCTCGACCCTCGGCGGCGCCCCCACGAGGGCAGCGCAGCCGCGCTGAGGGAAGACGTTCGCAGCACGGTCGGGGCGTCCCGCCTCCCGCGGCGGCGCCGCCGCCAGCGCGCCTGCGGGGAGCCACGCTCGGCGGAGCTTCTTCGACTGGGGATCTCGGATGAGATGATGCTGCTCAACCAAGGGGCAGGAGGAGGAGGAGGAGGAGGAGGAGGAGGAGGAGGGGAGGAGGAGGAGGAGGAGGAGGAGGAGGAGGCAGCGGCGTTTCCTCCATTTCGGCCCTCGGGGGCCGCTATCGTGCCCCAGGGCCATCAAAAAACAAACCTGGGGCGAAAAAACCGTGCCAGGGGCAGGGGTCGGGGCCCCTGGGCAGGGGCCGCGGATCGACAAAGTCAGATCGTCGAATGTCTGGGGGCACACTCGCAGTGCACACGCAGGAGGTGACCCCAGGCAGAAGTGGCTCTTAGGGCGTCGTTTTCGGAGGCTTTCGCTGGTTCTCAAAGGCTTCCTCGCCTGATGCGTTCCGGCAGCTGCGCCTCGCCAGGGGCGTTCCAGGGTTTGCCACGATCGTCCCGAACAGCCACTGGAGGCCCGAGGTGCGGCCCGAAAGCACAGATTCGTCCGCAGTGAAACTTTCGCGTTGATCTTGCCAAGACGTGGGTGTCTGGGCCAGAAGAGTCGAATATGAAACCTCTCCTGGGATGAGTCGTGGCCAGAATTCCAGGGTGGAGGCAGAAGATGCCCAAAAGCCTCGAGCCTCGATCCTGGATCCTCGATCCAAAAACGCCGCGTTCGATCCTCGATCTGCGATCCGCGATCCTCGATCAAATACGTTGGAGATCTGGGCCACCTTGGCCGGCTGCATGCGAGGAGTGCCCCCGGGCAACCGCGACAGTTGGTGCACGGCCTGCCTATCGTTGCACGCGATGCGACAATGGCGGCCTAATTATGCGCTTGGGTTTGGCCTTCTGGCGGCCTCCGAAATCCGTGGCTGGTTCCAGAAGCCCTGAACCCGACTGTCGATGGAGGAGAATGAGGGAGGGAGGCTGAGTGGACGAAGCGGATAGAACCGATGACCACGCGAGCCGTCAAAACTGGCACCAGGGCAACCTAAGGAAGCACCCATACCGAAACTGAGACATCCTGAAAGTCCGGCCATGCTCTCGGAGCCCCACTCCGAGCGAACAGCGGTCGAGCCGGCGGGGGGAGGGGCAGGAGGGAGAGAGGCGGAGGACGACGAGAGAGGAAAGCGAGTCAAACTCGCGACGGCGATGCCTCAGGAAGATGGAGCGCCACTCGTCACTTCCGCCTCCTCCTCCTCCTCCTCCTCCTCCTCCTCCTCCTCCTCCTCCTCTTCCTCCTCCTCCTCCTCCTCCTCCTCCTCCTCCGGCAAAGCCGGCCTTCCCGCCGCCCGCCGCCGAGGAGGAGACGGCAGCGCCGCCGACCCGCGGAGGCGAGGCCCCTCCTGGAGAGCGCCCCGCGCGCAGCCGGCGCGCACCCCGCGGGGTCCCCCCCCCCCCTGCGAGGGGGCTCGCCTCGCCGCGACCCGGGCGGCCACAGCCTGCGGGACACGGGGCGGTGCGGAGGCGGCGGCACCGACGACGTCTCGAGGCGGAGGGGGAGGAGGATCGGGGAGACGTAAGACTCGGGCACGGGGGACTCGGGTTGGCCTGACGGGGGCCTCATGAAAAGGACGAAATCCAATCTGAAATTTGACGCGGGCTCCCGCTGCAGACATCCCACGAAAACCGGACCGTCAAAATCCTGGACGCGCTCATCAAAAAGCTTCGGCTAACCCGAGTTCCGGCTTACTCGGGTCTTACGTTTCCCCGAAAGAAGGAGGAGGAGGAGGAGGAGGAGGAGGAGGAGGAGGAAGTAAGGCCCTGTAGTCGACGAGTTCCCAGCTCCTGGTTCCCAGCTCCCGGTTCCCGGTTCCCGGTTCATGGACCCCCGGCTGACAATTGCCGGCTACCGGTTCCCAGTTCCCCGTTCCCGGTTCCCGGTTTCCTGCTCCGGCGATTCCCGGTTTATGGTTCCTGTTTCCCGGCCGCGCTCCCTCTCTCACCCTTTCTCTTTCTCTCTATCTCTTTCTCTCTCTCTCTCTCTTTCTCTCTCTCTCTCTCTCTCTCTCTCACTCTCTCTCTCCCTTTCGTTCCCTCCCCCTCGTTATTTCTCCTTCTCTCTCTCTTTCTCTCTCTCTCTCTCTCTCTCTCTCTCTCTCTCTCTCTCTATATATATATCTCTTTCTGTCTCTCTCTCTCTCTCTCTCGTTCTCCCCGTTCGATAGTTCAATGTAAATATATATATATATATATGCATTTCCATGCATGTGTGTTTCAAGTCATCCCTATCGGTTTACCTCTCTTTGAATAGACGTACACTTTTATATTCATACATATATGTGTATATATACATGTATGTATATGCATACAGGGTCAAATATGTTGTATGTTTGAACTTGTAAATGTGTATCGGTCTCTCTCGCTTTTCTGTGCTTTTCCACAATGCATGACGCTGCTGTAGCAGTACACCACAGGCGGGAAGCACTGGCGGAGAAAACGATTGCATGTGAGAGGCGTGGTATTCCTCACTTACATCCACTATTGCATCATCCCCGCCCTACAAGCTGGACGCTTACACCCTGAGAATGTAAAGTGTCGGCGGCCACACACTGTTGGTGGCTACTGGCCTGGAATGGCCAGTGTACGGAGGCGTTTCGCCGCATCGGGCCATTTGCGAGCCGATTCCTGCAAGTCGGCCCGGAAACGCGCAGTGGCGGAATACCGAGCAGCAAAGCCTGGATTGAGCCGGGTGGCCTCTACAACCGCCTTAGTGGCGTGGAGTCCGAACGCCTGCCGTGCGAGGCCCCGAAGTCAGTGTGAAGCCCCAGGAAATCAAGAAGGGCCCGGTGGGCCGCACCGAGGTAGTGACCGAAAAGGGCTCTGACCACTCGGCATCTGGCCAGGTGTTCCAGCGAGTCCGAGGCTCCACGGCAAAAAGGGCAACTGGCACAACCCTGAAAGCGGCGTGCCGTGCACCAGCCATTCAGCCACGTGGAAGCGACAACAAACCTGAGCAAAGGCGGGACTAAGGGGGCATGCTTGGAAACGCACCAGCACGCCCGTCTCACAGCGATTCCGGTCGGCACCCCGTGTTGGAAGTAAGCGGCCCAACGAGAAAACCAACGCCGCCGGAGTAAATGTTCAAGAACCCGAGGCCCATCGGCGGCACGGAAGAGGTCGTGGAGAGCTGTCTGCGAGAGGTCCAAGAGATCGTTGCTGGTGAAGGAGGGCAGGGCCTGCATCGTCTGAGCATGGGCGTCGTGGAGAACCCGCACCGCGGACCGTACCGTCTCTCGCTTCTCTGTATACACACACATAAAGTTACACATTTGTGTACAGGCACTTACGTGTGAGTGGTGCTGTCCTCTATCTCTCTGTATCTGGCTATACGATGTTTTTGGTGTTTGCTTATACTTTCTTTCTTTCGTACGTCCGCTGGCACTGTCGCGCGCGTGCACTGAAGCTAGATACGTGTGCTACGACAACGGCTGGCTCATAGCGACCCCGAGGGCCAACAACCGTGAGCATGGGAAAAAAGCTGCTGCGGCTCCACAGCGTAAAGCACAAACACATCACGGGGAGGGAGAGAGGGCAGGAGGAAAAGGAGGAACTAAGTGACTGCAGCTAATGGTAAAGTTACAGCGTGGCAAATTCAAGCGAAACAATGACCTGTAGCGCAGAGTGTGGCCGGGCTTCCGCGTCAGCCATTGCGAGCATTTGAGATGTACTCGAGCGCCCAGTCCAGAGCCAGCGTCTCTGTTTGAAACGCAGATGTCACACCACTGATCGTTTCCGCACTGGTACCTAGGATCGTGTACGTCGCCGCGTCGGAGACGCCTTGCTCCACCCCGTACACGGCCATGCCGATAGCTGCCAGTCGGTGTCCATCCCGGCCGCAGGCTTCACGAAGACCACCGTCGATGCAGATCTTCATGCTACCTTGGCTCTCCATATGGCGTTGGACCAGGTCGGTTTGAAGTGCGAGGTTCTGCTGGTTGTCCATAGCGACATTGACCAAATAGTCGGCCGTGACGTTGAACTCGCGTTTCGACCATATGACGAACGGGTCGATATCTCTACGAGGCTTCCAACCTAAGAACCAGAGGTGATCCAAGCGACGGCATATGCGGCGAAACACTGTTTCCAAATGTGTGGCTCTCAGCACGGCCTCACCATTCACAACTTGAGAAACCCCCCGACAATCCACTTGGATCCAAAGACGTCTCTGTGTACCGTCCCACTTCCCGTGTTTGCTTATACTGCCTATAACATTATCCACGTACACATTTGGTTACATGACTGAGTCTCAATACATGTATACTTAGCTGAGCCGAACATTGTACATATATAAACGTACGTGCGTAATCCTGCAACTATGTATAACTCTCCCTCTGTCGCTGTCCAACTACCTCCATCCCTCTTCACAGCGACATACATACATGATTAAAAGTGACCCTAGACAGGAGTGACCTTTGGTGCGCGGCCGGCTTTGGGGGGGCGCGAGGGAGCCAAACCCCTGTGCGCAGGCCGCTGCCATCGCATCGCGTGCAACGATCGGGAGATCCCAGTGTGCCAGCACCAGAGGCCACCCAAGTGAGGAGTCACTCCTACGTGTAGTCGATGCCTGGACCGTCGAACGATCACGGCCTCCCGATAAAGTCACCCCCCAGGCCACCAGAGGCGTTGGACCCTGACGCCGCCGCATCAACGCGGCGCGGCCCTCCCACACCACCTGCGGCCAGGTGGCACCAGCAGGGGCGCACTTGGCACACAGAGCACGACACGCAACCGGTGGACCCAGTCGCCCGCACCGTCGACGGGGCGGCTACTCCGCGACGGCGCGCAACATGCCGCCATCCACGGGCTGTATCCATCCCTGCTGCCTCCGCCGAGCGGCGACGAGAACGACGACGACGACGACGACGACGACGACGACGACGCCGACGCCGACGCCGACGCCGACGCCGACGACGACGCCGACGCCGACGCCGACGCCGACGCCGACGCCGTCGCCGACGCCGACGCCGACGCCGACGCCGACGCCGACGACGACGACGACGACGACGACGACGACGACGACGACTGCCTCCACCCCTGCACAAGCAGGCCGCTCCCGGGCGCACCCCAGCCCCACCCCCAAGACGAAGCCCAGCTCAGACCAGTATCGGGCCGTACTTTTTGTTTTTCTTGGCCGGTCTGGCCGAGCACGTGTGGGAGGGGCGCGAATTCGCGGAGGACGGCACAAAGCTGCCTTGAAATACAGCGCACGCGCTGCCACGCCAGCTGGCGGAGCACGTGCAGAAGGAACGAAGAATGCCAGCGAACGCAGGGCAAGCTGCCCTGATACGCACTGCACGCGCTGTCACGCTGGGTGGCGGAGCACTGGCAGGAGGATCGAGAAAAGACGGAGGAATTGAAAGCATGCGCCACTGGGCGCCTGGGGATGCGGGGTTCGGCGTGCCCCCGCGCGCATCACGAGGAGAAGAGGGAGAAGAGGGAGGGGGAGGAGGAGGAGGGGGAGGAGGAGGAGGAGGAGGAGGAGGAGGAGGAGGAGGAGGAGGAGGAGGATCGAGGGAACGCAGCCTTCATATGGAAGGCATGCGCCGGGGGACGCGTGCTGGACGACGGCGCCGGGCGCCGCGGCCGGCCGTTCCAGAGCGCCCCGAGGAACTCTCCGAGCCCAGAGCCCAGACGTCACGATCTTCTCGAAACCTGGACCCTCGGAGGGCTCGACCCACGCGCTGCGACGACTGACCAAGAGTGGCCCCCAGCCCCTTTGGGAGGGGACCTGAGCTCGCAGGGCCAATCCCGTTAGGAACAGGAGCTCTTTTTCTGCCGCTCCACCGAACCGAACCGCCCAGCACTCTGATCCCCCCGTGCGAAGACTGGAACACCTCAGTGAGGACACGTCTTCACTGTGCTCTCAGGGTTGCGGGCTCTCTGATCCTCGATGAGAAGTCTGGCTCCTCCTCCTGACTCGTGTGTTGACGGGTCTGGGGCCCAGCGAGGGCCCCCAGAGGCCGAGCGTGGCAGAGCGCCTCCCGTCGCGGCTTCTCGCGCTGCGAAGGGGCCCGGGTACCCAGACAATCTGGCCGGTCCGATTCCTGCTGATGCGTCGGCCCCGGAAGCCCAGACCACTTTTTTAAGTCGGGCCTGCCCCCCTGCAGGGGGATTGTCAACGAAGAATAAATAATACCCCAAAAATAATCCAAGAATAGTCCAAAACTAGTCTGGGGACTATTTGTTGAGCATTTTTTCACCTTTTTGGGGTACTTTTCGGGTATTTTTTATGTTTCGTCGAAAATCCCCCCGTAGAGGGGACACGCCCGACATAAGACCACTTCCCCAGGACCGGTTCTTCATCCTGAACCGTCTTTTGACGCTGCCGAGGCCCGGCGAAGGTCCCCCCCGAGGCCGCACACCGCCAAAACCCCGCCGCGACCCGATCTGTTGCTGGAGCGCCGGAGCCCTGGGCAATACGGAGGGCTGCGCGGCGGACCCGGAGCCCGGGCCCGCCTGACGACCCCCCCCCGCGCCCGCTGGCAGCCGAGGCCGGCCTCGCGTCGGGGGAGTCGGCTCGAGCCGAGCCGCGCGGCAGCTCGGGCGGCCTCGGCACCAGCTCTCGATCGGGCGCTGCCAGAAGTGCCCCTGGGCCAAGGCGCCCCCCGAATGCTCGGGGTAGCCCGAACGGCCTCCAGAGCACCCCTCACGAGGCCCAGAGGGCCCCAGGGGCTCCAAAGTGGAGCGGTAACCCGGGGGCACCTTGGGCCAGGGGCACTTCCAGCAACTCCCGGCTCGACGTCGACTCGGATCGCTGGCGCCGGGATGCCCAGCAGCGCCACGCGGGCAGCGGGCAGCCTCGCATCGTCGGAGCCTCGCAGCCGAAGCGGAGTGGGCCGGGGCAGGGAACGCGGAGGCGATGAGCGTGGAGGAGCGGGAGCGGTGCCAGGTCGAGAAGCAGGAGGAAGCGGAATGGGAGGACGAGCCCCTCCCTTACGGAGGGCCTCCGCTCCTCCGTCAAGTTGTCCCTTTCCTCGCAGAGGGGCGAAAGTATCGCTTTCTATTCCGGCTTCTGGGATATGGACTCGGATCGATCGGATCGAACACGAGCACCGGGGCAGGCCGCCTCGTCCACGAGCACGACCAGGTTTTTTGTTGGCGGTGGCGGCCAAAACCACGGTGGAAACGGCAAAGGACGGGCCGCAGAGGCAAGGACACAAGGGTCCCCTAGAAAAGGCGCGCGTCCTTCCTAGGCGCGCTGACTCTGTATAGGCTCGCATCGATCGGATCGAGCACGCGCATCACGAATCACGAGCACAGCGTCCCATTCAACAAACATCCACACAGAATCGGCCGTACCACCATATGATCAAACGCGACCTGCGCGCCGAAGCCAGGCTGGCCACAGGAACGAGCAGGCGCAGCAACGACCGATCGGACGACGTATCCAGCGTGACAGGCGTCACGTCGCCACGCTGGCCCGTCCAGGACAAAACAGAACAGCATAGAATGCCGTTCACTACACTGGGGCCGAATCTGAGCGAACAGAATATATGAAGGGGCCCTGGGATACACAAATAAACAGACACAAATAAAAGGATTCCCCACATTTTCCCATATATTCTTGGTTTTCGTCTTCCCCCCCACTTCCCATATTTTCAAGGGAATCGACGATGAATTGTGTCTGTGTGTTTTTCCCCTCCTGAAAACAGCCTCCTCATCCTTCTACTCATCTTTGTTCTCTCCGAACAAGTTCTGAGGTCTCGCTCGCACGACGCGTTTCGGAGTTTGGTGGTTCGCCCCAGACTCTGCTTCGGCTTCTTTCGTCGGGGGCTTTCCTCCTAGGACCACATGGGGCTCTTCGGTAGGAAGGCAACGGCAACTTGCGACCTCAGGGGGAAGCAACGCCTGGAAGAATGAGAGAAGGAGGAAGAGGAGGGGGAGGAGGAGAACGAGGAGGAGGAGGAGGAGGAGGCGGAGGAGGAGGAGGAAGCGGAGGAGGAGGAGGAGGAGGAGGAGGACGAGGAGGAGGAGGGAGGCGGAGCAGGAGGAGGAGGAGGAGGAGGAGGAGGAGGAGGGAGGCGGAGGAGGAGGAGGAGGAGGAGGAGGAGGCGGAGGGGGAGGAGGAGGAGAGACGGCCGTGTCTCACGGCGCCTGGGAGGAGGAGGAGGCGTGCGGAGGAGGAGGCCGGGAGAGCAGGCGGACCGCGGCAGTTGATGGCGAGGGCTGCGGGAGAGGAGTGCCGGACGCACGGGGGGAGGCGGGAGGCGAGGAGCGTCGCAGCTGATGTCGTGGACGCTGCGGCGAAGCAGAGGGAGAGATGTCGCAGGGTCCGTCGAGCCCCGTCGCCCACACCCGAGGAGAAGGATAACAGCTGCATGCCGACGGCAGGACCGTTCACGGCGATCCTGGGCCCGGAGCTCGGTGCCACGAAGGGGGGGCGCACTTGCACCAGACCAGGTCGCTGGCCCCAGGCGAGCCCGAGCTGACGCAGGCAGAGGCGGTGCACATGTTCCTGCTTTTCATCGCGCGTGGCCGAAACAAGCGCACGCACTTCCCGATGTGTGCGCGCCATCCTTGCGCAGGGTGCCGTGCGAATCTTCTCCGCGCCGTTCAAAGCTGGTCTCTCTTCCGGCGCTGCAATTTCGATGCGTCGACCCCCGATGGTCTGGACAACTTCTCTGGGGCCGGTTTGTCCTGAGTCCTTCTTGACGTTGACGGTCCCGGGGCCCGTTGATCCTGGGCCCTCCTGGGTCTTCCTTGGACCTCTTGGGCCCTCCTGGGCTCTCCTGGAGCCTCCTGGAGCTTCTCCTGGGCCCTCCTTGGGCCCCCTGGTGCCTCTTGGAGCCTCCTGGGTCCTCCTGGGCCCTCCTGGGCTCTCCTGGGCCCTCCTGGGCTCTCCTGGAGCCTCCTGGAGCCTCCTGGGGGCCCCCGGGAGCCCGAAGAGAGACGATTACCAGCTGCTCCAATCCTCCTCGGCGCCTCGGAGCTCTGGGCGGCCGCCCCCCCTTCCCTGGACGCGCGGGGGGGGGGAAGACGAGGGCCGGGAGGGGCTCCTCCTCCTCCGCCGCCTCCCTCCTCCTCCTCCTCCTCCTCCTCCCTCCTCCTCCTCCTCCTCCTCCTCCTCCTCCTCCGCTTCCTCCTCCCTCCTCCTCCTCCCTCCTCCTCCTCCTCCTCCTCCTCCTCCTCCTCCTCCTCCTCCTCCTCCTCCTCCTCCAGAGGGGGGCGGAGGGCGAAAGGGACGGAGGGCTGGAGCTCTCGGGGGAGAGCGGCGCGGCGGGGCGGCAGCCGGCGAGGTGGGCCTCCTTGGTGCCGACGCCGCCTGCGCCAGAGCCGCCAGCGCGGCTCTCGCTCATCTCCGGGGGACGCTGGGCGTTCAGGATGGCGGTGGCGTCGGCGGCCTGTGGGACGCAGAAGGAGATACGAAAGTCAAGAATACGATCGAGAAAAATTGCAATTCAGAAAGCTGAAGTTCCTTAAGGAAACGCTGGGCCAGCTTGTGAGCCAGGAACGCACATTACTCATTTCCAGGATCCGAGGCTGCCAATCCCCTTCAGAAACGCTGAGCCAGCTTCCCCGCAAGTTGGTGCAGAAACGCTGGGCCAGCTTCCCGGGGGGAGGTTCCTTGATCACAAGCGGGACCGTAGTACAATGCGGCCCCCTGTGGAAACGAACCACCAGGGACAAACATGCCATGCCGCGCCGTCGCCCCAGGCGGTACGGACAGGAAGCGCTCGCCACCGAGCGCCTGCTGCGAGACCCTCTGCGAGAGCGCCCGCGTCGCCCATGGGGGGAGGGCCCACGCACACGCTGCTGGCGGCTTCCAGACACCATGAAGCAGAAAACCTTGCCACCTCGTGGGAGGCCGAGGTCTTTTTCCGCCGACTCCCCGCCCGCTGTCGCCGGCGGAGCTGGCCTCGTTCTGCCTCCCGCCACCTTCCGCCGGCCTGCATCCGCCGCCCGCCGAGGCAGAGATAGTTACTGCCTCCGTCGACCCTCGAGGCCGAGGACGTCTCCTCCATGCCTCACACGGTGGAAGCACGATCGCGCGGC
>CAUYUJ010002830.1:15000-25000 GCA_963575745.1 Prorocentrum cordatum | reverse complement strand
GAGCCGGAGGTTGCCAGTCGAGGGTCGAGGTCCCAGAAGGCTCGTCGCACATGTTTCTGCATATGTAGATGCATGTTGCTTGTTTCCCCCTCTCTCTCCTCTCTCCCTCTCCCTCTCTCTCTCTCTCTCTCTCTCTCTCTCTCTCTATCTCTATATATATATATATATATGTGTATGTGTGAGGATTACGCGTACACATGCTCACATACGTACATGCTTGTGTGCACGCATGCCGGAATGCACACATACATACATACATGCACCCTTGCATGCACGCATGCAAACAAATAGACATACGCACGTACATACTTGTATACGGGCACGCATGCATGCTTGCATCCGTTCACAGATATACGTACCTACATGCACACATATGCAGGCACACATGCACATGCACATACATGCATGCGTACATACAGGCTGCAACACATACCTACATGTCGGCGGCGCCCAGTGCTGAGCGAAACCTCCTCCTGGGATCGCCCTGGAGGCACCGCCGGTGCGGGCCTGTCGAAAACCCCTGGGATGCAAGAGCCCCCAGGAAGCACCGCCAGTGCGGACCTCGGCACGAACCCCCCTGGGATGCCCCCAACCTCCAGGCCAAGAGTGTGTAGGAGCGCCCAGGGAGCGCGCGCGAGCGTCCAGCGGCGGCGTCCAGCGGCGGCGTCGGCGGCGGCGGCGGCGACGACGGCGACGACGACATCCAGCCGGAGAGCTCCGGAAGCCTCCAAAACGCACACGGGTCTCCCGGGAGCAACTATTCGAGTTCTGGACGTCCTCGGTACCCAAAAAATTCTGGAAGTCCCCAAAGGTCCCCTCCCCACTCCAGAGCACTCTTCGGCAGTCCTCACCGCTCCCCCCGACTCCTCCCCACTCCATCGCACTCTTCGGCCCTACTCGGCACTCTTCACCCCTCCTCTGGATTCCCCCCACTCCCACAAGATCCCCCCACCCCACTGCTGCTGGGGGGGTCCACCGGCGCGCCCAGCACGAAAGGGGGAGAGGGGGGATTCCACGTCGGCGGCGCGAGGCGCGCCTGATACGAACCACCCCGGGAAGGCCGGGGCGGTCGTGCCACGGGACACCGCCGACATATACATGTATATATACATATATATATATATATATATGGTCATGCATACATACATACATACATACATACATACATACAGACAGACAGACAGACAGACAGACAGACAGACAGACATGCATGCATGCATGCATGCATGCATACATACATACATACATACATAGATATGTATACATACGTACGTACGTACGTACGTACGTACGTACATACATACATGCATGCATGCATGCATGCATGCATGCATGCATGCATGCATGCATACATACATACATACATACATACATACATACATACATACATACATACATACATACATGTATACATACATACATACGTGCATGCATGCATGCATGCATGCATACATGCATACATACATACATAGATACATACATACATACATACATACATACATACATACATACATACATACATACATACATACATACATGCGTGCGTGCATGCATGCATACATACATACGTACATACAGACAGACAGACAGACAGACAGACAGACAGATGTACATAAGTCTGTACCACTGTATACGTATGATTCGAATGTTGATATTGATCCACATACGAACACAACTACCATTACATGCGTCATACGAAAAGTAAGTATCATAGAGTTATAACCACGAACTCATCAGCATCAATGATAAGACACACAATCATAAGCATACGTGTAAGGGCACTACACATACAAGTGGCCGTATACACTTAAGTATAAGTGTGATTAGACCTACAGCTATACGCACAAGTACAAGTATCCGTATCATCATAATTCCAAATAGAATTATGATCACTTATACAGTATAGAGAGAGGGGGAGGGGAAAAAGAGGCCTGGCGAAGGACCCAACCATATGCAGCTGCGAGTGCCGCGAAGGAGATGAGACGAACCGTGTGAATGGGCGTGCCGAAATTAGCTCTTGGGACGCACGTGGACGCACCCCCTCAGGCCTTCGGTGGAGCTCCCCATGGGGCCACGAACCCTGTGAGGGGTGTGCCGACATTGAGTGGCGGGGGCGCATGGCCATCCCCCATGGGGCCTTCGGTGGAACTTCCTATGAGGCAGCGAACCGTGTGAGGGGTGTGCCGAAATGGGTGGCGGGGACGCGTGCAAACTGTGCCACTGGGGTCTTCGGTGGAGCTCTCTATGGGGCCACGAACCGTGTGAGGTGCAGGCCGTAATGACTGGCGGGTATGTATGTAAATTGTGCCGCTGGGGCCTTCGGTGGAGCTCACTATGGGGCCACGAAACAAGTGAGTGGCGTGCCGACATGGGTGGCGGGGACGCATTTAAACTGTGCCGCTGGGGTCTGCGTTGGGGCTCCCTATGGGCTATGAGCCGCGTGAGGGGTGTGACGAAGTGGGTGGCGGGGACGCGTGTAAACTGTGCCACTGGAGCCTTCGGTGGAACTCCCTATGGGGCCACGAACCGTGTGAGGGGTGTGCCGTAATGGTTGGCGGGAACGCATGTAAAATGTACCGCTGGGGCCTTCGGTGGAGCTCACCATGGGGCCACGAAACATGTGAGGGGTGTGCCAATATGGGTGGCCGAGACGCATGTAAACTGTGCCACTGTGGCCACGAACCGTGCGAGGGGTGTACCGAAATGGGTGGCGGGGACGCATGTAACCTGTACAACTGGGGCCGTCGGTGGAGCTCCCTACGGGGCCACGAACCGTGTGAGGGGTGTGCCGACATGGGTGGCGGAGACGCATGTAAACTGTGCCACTGGGGCCGTCGGCGGAGTTCCCCGTAAGGCCACGAAACGTGTGAGGGGTGTGCCGACATGGGTGGCGGGGACGCATGTAAACTGTGCCACTGGGGCCTTCAGTGGACCCTATGAGGCCACGAACCGTGCGAGGGGTGTGCCGACATGAGTGGCGGGGACGCATGCGAACTGCGCCACTTGGACCTTCACCAGAGCTCCCTATGAGGCCACGAAACGTGTGAGGGTTGTGCCGACATGAGTTGCGGGGACGCGGAGCTTCGGCGGAGCTCCTATGGGGCCACGAAACGTGTGAGGGGTGTGCCGAAATGAATGGCGGGGACGGGTGCGAACTGCGCCACTGGGAGCCCGGCGGAGCTCCTATGGGGCCACGAAGCGTGTGAGGGGTTTTGGGAGGAGGGAGGAGGGAAGGGAGGAAGGAAGGAAGGATAACGCGGGGTCCGTCTCTTCAAGACGAGGACCCAACACCACAGGATGGTTGCGACAAAAACAAGAGAGAGAGAGAGGGAGAGAGAGAGAGAGAGAAAACAAAAAAAAAGGAGGAGGGAGAGAGAGAGAGAGGGAGAGAGAGAGAGAGGAAAGAAAATATATATACTACAAGAAAACTCCGAACCAGCATTCACTTACGACGGTGGCTTCCTGGCGCTCCCAGACACCGAGACACCCAAGAGGCTCCCAAGCCCTCCCAGACGCTCGAGGAGGGGCCAAGCAATCCTCGGCGGCCCCCGGCGCCCCTCAGGCTGCCCAGGGCGCTGGCAGGCGCCCCCAAGAGCCCCCAGACCCCCAGGCGCTCCCAAGCGCTCCCAGACGCTCCAGGAGCGCCCACTCGTCCCCAAGCCGCCCCAGGCTGTCCCTGGCCGGGCCCAGGCGCTCCCAGACGCCCCCACGCGCCCCCGCGCCCTCGCGAGGGCGCGGCCCGGGCGCTCCCGGACGCTCCAGAAGCGTTCCAGACGTTCCCAGGCGTTCCCAGACGCCCCCAGGCGCCCCCAAGCGTTCCCTGACGCTCCCGCAGCGCCCGAGCGCCCCCAGGCGCCACCGGCCGCCCCCCAAGCGCCCCCAGGAAGCTCCAGGAGGCCCCAGGAAGCCCCACAAGGCCGAAGGAAACCTCAGGAAGTCTTGGAAGGCCCCAGAGGAGGCCCCAGAAAGCCCCAGGGGAACCACGGGAGCCACCAGCCACCACAGAAAGCTCCAAGAAAGTCCCCGACGATGCGGCCCGACGGGCCCCGAGAAAGCAGTTCCATTTTTTTGGGGCAGACTCCCCACCCTCCCCCCGCGCGGTGGTCGCGCAACGATACGCCCGCATACGCGGCGCGTCTTCGGCGCATCCGCAGAGACATCCGCGCGCGCGCGTCCAGTCGCGCAGCGAAGCGCCACCACGTTCGCGGATCGAGACCCCGGCGCCGGAAGATCATTCCGCCGATGCGACGCGCGAGCCTTCCCTCGCGCGCTCCAGCGCTGCCAGCTCGCGCAACGAAGCTGCACGGCGCCGAGCGCCGACCCCCGCGCGCACATTCGAGTTCCCCGACCATCGCCGATGCGGCCCGCGAGTCCCCTCCCGCGCGCGCGAGCACTGTCCGGCCGCACGAGGAAGCAAGCTGCTTGGCGTCGCGCGCCGAAGCCCCACGCGAAAACCGCGCGCTGAGACCGATGGCGACGCGCAAGCTCTTCCCGCCCTCGCGCACGAGCACTGCTCAGTCGCGCGCCGACCCCCGCGCGGAATCGGCGCTCCGAGATGCTCCTCGCTGCCATGCGCGGGACCTTCCCTGCAGGAGCGAGCGCTGCACGCTCGCGCGAGGAGGCCGCCCGGCGCCGCGCGCCGACCCCCGCGCAAAATAAATCGCGCGCGCGGGGCCGCCGCCGACGCGACGCGCGAGTCCGCGCCCGAGGAATCCTGGCGCGGCCTGAGGACCTCCGAGAAAGCCATTAAATTTCCTCGTCCTCCTCCTCCTCCTCCTCCTCGTCCTCCTCCTCCTCCTCCCTCCTCCTCCTCTCCTCCTCCTCCTCCTCCTCCTCCTCCTCCTCCTCCTCCTCCTCCTCCTCCTCCTCCTCCTCCTCCTCCTCCTCCTCCTCCTCCTCCTCCTCCTCCTCCTCCTCCTCCTCCTCCTGAGGACCTTGTCGCGCAGACCCCCCCCCGCCCCCCGCGCGGCGGTCGCGCTGCGATGCGTGCGAATGCTCGGCGTCGTTCGATGCGCGACGCCCGTAATTCGTCGTCTGTCGCCCTTCGTCGACAGTCGTCGTCCTGGTCACCATTCGTGGTGCGTCGTTCGTCGTTCGTCGCTTCTCGCCCGTCGTCGTCGTTCGTCGGTCGTCGTTCGTCGTTCGTCGCTCGTTTGTCGTTGGCCGCTCGCCGCCGTCGACGTTCGCCCATACTTGCGCGGCGATGCATCCGCGGGGAAGTGCGAGGCATGCCATCTTCCCCTTTTCAACAGGGCGGCATGGGGCGGAGACCAGGAGGGAGCTCACCCCCTGCCGCAACCGAGGCACGGCGGGGAAGGAAGGGAGACGAGCATCGCGAGCGCGCACCAACGCGCCCCACCCCCAACCATCCATTTTGGGGAGTGGGATGCGCGCGCGTTCCCTTTCAGCGCACACACACACACGCACACACACGCACACACACACACACGCACATACTCTTTCTCTCTCTCTCTCTCTCTCTCTCTTTCTCTTTATCTGTCTCTCTCTCTATATATCTCTATCTCTCTCTTTCTCTCCATCCATCTCTCTATATAAATATGTATGAATATGAATTTGTGATGGCATGAATTTGTTATTACGCATACATAAATATGTGCGTGAATGCATATATATACATATTTCTATATGTATACATATATGCATGCATGCATACATACACACATGTCTACATACAACCATACACATGTATACGTATATGTGCATGTGTGATTATTTATCTATATATGAATGTATAATTATATATACAGATATAGTCTACATGTGTAAATGTGTAAACATGTGCGTAGACATCACTCGTACCTTGAGGAGTCCAGACGGGCCCCACCAAACAGACCTACAAGGGCGCTCGAGAGTGCTCTACAAGGATCTGGGCAGCACGCCGTATATTGTAGTGATGCCTCCCGAGAGCCTCCCCACTGTCGAGGGGGCCAGGAACGGGGGCGGTGCGCACAACATGATATATATATATATATATATATATATATATATATATATATATATATACATGGTAAGCCCGCACAGTCCTCACGACGATCTCAGGCGAAGGGTGACCATCGAGCCCAAGACGCGTAGAGGGACAGTCAGGAGGCGAATCGGGATGGCATACAAGCCTCCGCAAAACAGGGCAATGAATATAGTGCAGCATGTCGTCACGGCACTGAGCACACTGGAATCTACACAAGCCGATCTCTGACGAGTGCAAACGCGCGCTGGCGAGCCACCCTCCTACAATCGTCTCCAGGACCGCACTCTGCCATGCAGGGGGGCCCCCATTGCGAATGAGATCTCTGAGGGCATCCCAAAACGATTCCGAAAATGGGAGCTCCCAAGAGGCCATACGTTTAGCGAGAGTGAGGTGGAGGACGTCGGGGTAAAAAGCGAGGCGTACGGAGGAGGAAAGGGATCTCTGCACTCTCACGCGCCCCTGCCCCGAGGCTTCGGCAAGGGCGGCCAGGGCGGCGCGGGCGGCCGAGGCGTGAGCCTTCAGTGGAAAGGCGGCCTCGCTGGCCTCAGATACGTGGACCGCGATCGGCTTGGTCCTCCAAAACTCGGGCGACCACCAGCCAGAGCCCACCTCCGCTAGGCTGCCGAAGCCAAACGTGGCCTCGCGCAGCGCCTTGTGCAGGGTCGACCAGTTCGTCACAGTGCTCATGGCCGCGCGCATTCGGGGGGCCAAGCTGAGGACCTGCATGCTGGCTGGCCGCAGTGTCGACCAGCTCCCGATGCCCAGAAGCCCAGCCAGCGAGATCGACTGGGGCGGGAGGTGCCAGAGCTTGCGCCACGCCCAAGCCTCGCGCCTGACCAGCGCGCGGGGCAGCGGCACCAGCTGCATCAAGTAGCTGAGGACCGCTAGCACGCGCGAGTTGCAGATCACAGTCGTGAGGTGCACCGGCGCGCCCTCTCGGGCAAGGTCGCGAATGCGGTGGATCCATTTGGCGCCAGCCTCCTGCCACGCGTCATCGATCGTGGCGCTTGGACCCAGGATGTAGCCTGGGTACTTGGCGAACGGAACCACGTCCATCTGCTCCCAGCCTGGCAGCTCCTGCGCGAGCCTCTCCTTGATGTTTGCTGCCAGCTCCTCGGCGAAGGCGGCGTTCAAGGGCGCCACCTTGCACTTGGCCAGCTTCGGGGCCAGTCCTGCTAAGGCCTGCGCCGCGACGAAGACCCTGCGCAGGCGGAGCAGAAGCCTGCGATCCTGCAGGACCGCGCCCACATCGTCAGCGCAGACGCCCACCACGGAGGCCCCCCAGTGCTCCAAGATCTGCTCCATGTGGGCCACGAAGGGGTTCATGGCTACGGCCCACAAGGACCCTGAGAGCGGGCAGGCCTGAGCGATGCCCGCCGTGACCAGCATGAAGCGACGCAGCTCGCCCTCCATGGGCACGAAGGCCTGCGGCAACCAGCACATGCCCATGATGAGCTGGTAGAGGCCGCCCTGGAAGCCAGCCCGCAGCAGCACCAAGCGCAGGAAGGAGACGGCCAGGGAGGGGAAGGCGTTGCCGAAGTCGAAGAGGACCATCATCGGCACGCGCTGGCCCCTGGTGGAGGAGAAGCCAACCCGACGAGCCGCGGTGTCGAGCAGGGCGATGTTGTCCAGGAAGTTGCGCCCAGGCAGGAATCCCCTCTGAGAGAGGGGGGAGTGGCGCTCGATGTCGAACTTGATGAGATAATTCACGCTGGCGGCCAGCAGCTTTACATCCGTGTTCTTGAGGGCCAGAGGTCTCGTCGTGGATGGCGTCCGAGTTGGGCCCGATACAAGATCATCGGCCTCGGCACCTCTGGGCAGGAAAACCATCAGGTGGTCATTGAGGTCAGGAGGTGGCGGGAAGCCCTGCGCGACCTCTAGCCCCACCTGCGCCAGGTCCTCCAGAGGACGCGACGACCCACAGCAGCTCCAAGCATCATACGGCAGCCCGTCTGAAGCGCGAGCCCTTCGCGCCGCACGCTGAAGATCGCGAGAGTCAGGAAGACGAATGTCCTCGAGGCCATCTATCACCACGGGATGCTCGTCCAAGTAGCGTCGCACAAGAGGGCGATCGGGAAGATCACGCTGAAATATCGGCGACCAGTGCTTGCGCAGCTCTTCGAACACGTCCGCCTGGGCATTCACGATCCTCTCCGCACCCTGTCCCAGGCCATGCGAGCCACCAGAATCAGGAAGACGCAGTCCCTGAAGTTTGAGTGCGCGCTTGAATGGGGCCCAGAGTGCTGCCCTCCGTCTGGTGGCGCGCCTCATGGCGTTGCGCCGTCGGGAGGAGCCGCCTGAGCCCGTCGATCGAGAACAGCGAGACGACGTTCGCTGTAGATGTTCTGCTCAGCCGCGAAAGCCTCAGCGAAGTCCGAGGGGTTCGAGAGGGAGACCGATGTGCTGGTGATCATCAGGTGCTCGGCTGCGAGCGGTGACGATGCAATCAGGCGCTCCGCCAGCTTGAGATCGCCCCTCCAGATCGCTCTGGCGATCGAGCGGAAGATGAACAACTTCGAGTCGTTGTCGCGTGCTCCATGCTTGAAGATACTGTCACGAACACGCCGAGCTGCCTCCCGCATGAGTCTCTTATGCTCAAGCCTCCGCTGGTCAGGATGAAGAACGTGCCACTGTACATGCTGAGCCATGAGCAAGTATTGCCTCGCACACTCGGGGCTCTTGAAAATGCGTCGTGGGATCGGTTGCGTCTCGCTGTCCATCGGTGGCTGGCCAGCAAAGGAAACCACAATCGGCGCGCGGTCACTGAGGCCGATCTCATGCAACCGTTCTGGGAGATCACGCGTCGAGAGCGCGACGTGCCACTGCATCGCCAACCACGAAGGAGAAGCCAGGAACGCTCTGTCGATCTGCGACAACTTCGGTGGCGAACCTTCTTCTTGCCAGAAGTGCGCGGGAAGCTCATTGTCAAGTTCGACGAAGTCAGTGAATATAGCATTCCAGCGGCGCTCCAGTGGTCGAGGCACGGCCTCGTCCGTGCGCACGAGGCCCCTGTTGATGAGGGGAGCCTGGACCAGCAGGGGCGGCGCCGTTAAGATGTTGAAGTCACCAAGCAGCAGCAACGTGACCATCTTCGGCGCCGACTGGGCCATAGCGATGTCTGCTCGAATCCGATCTTCGATCTTTGTCATCTCATCGCCGCTGATGCCGAAGTTGTGGACGTTGTAGATAATGAGGGATGGGGAAGGGGAGTCCGATGCGGGGCCTGATACAGGGAGTCGCTGGACTCGACCAGTGACCAGAATCTCGTGAGAGTACCTGGGCGCATCAGTAGCTGCGAAACGCCCAGGCAGAAGGATAACAGTTCCACCAGTGTCACGCCTGTCGCTGAAGTTCAAGAAGACCTGGGCATGGACATGATGGCGGTGAAGTTCTTGCATGCATTCGATGGCATTACCGTGGACCTCCTGTAGGCACATCACTGCGCCCTGCCCGAGGTATGATTGCAGGTGACGAAACTTGCGGTCTCTCGTGGTAGCATCGTGATGCACAAGCGCACGGGCGCTCCAGGACCCGATCGCCACGCACTCGCGGAACTCGCCAGGATCTCGCCAAGGAGCGAAGCGAGTGCTAAATAGCCCACTGGATCCTCTCGGCGGAGCCGAAGATCTCGTCGAAGGACTGCTTGATAGCGTCGCGAGGGAGGTTGCGAGCATGAACAGCACGATAGTTCCACTCAAGGATAGTCGGGTCCTCAGCCGTCCCACCCACGACCAGCTTGATGACGGGCTGCGAGCCGTCGGTGACGACGCCAGCGTGTCGGTTGGCACGCCAGCGCCCTTCCACTCCAGAGTCCCGCACAAGCTCGAGAAGGCGCTTCGTCTGGATCTCGCGGCGGATGGCCTGGGGGGACTTGTCCAGGCCGACGAAGATGGGCACCTGAGTGCCGCCCTCGAGAGAGGCCGCTGTGAAGCGGCGCCAGGCACCATCCTTCTTGAGCTTCTGAAAGGCCGAGATGGCACGGCGTGCAGCCAAGCCCTCAGCGCCGCGCATGCG
>CAUYUJ010002830.1:0-10000 GCA_963575745.1 Prorocentrum cordatum | reverse complement strand
TCATCATCAGCAGTAGCATCAGCAGCATAATCATCAGCAGCAGCATCATCAACAACATCAGCATCACCATCATCATCATCATCATCATCATCAGCAGCAGCAACATCAGCATCGGCATCGTCAGCATCATCATCAGCATCATCGTCATCGTCAGCATCAGCATCAGAATCGTCATCAGCATCAGCATCATCATCAGCATCAGCATCAGCATCATCATCTCGTCATCACCATCAACATCATCATCATCAGCATCATCATCATCCGCATAAGCATCGTCAGCAGCAGCATCATCAGCAGCAGCATCATCGTCACCACCACCACCACCACCACCATCATCATCATCATCATCATCATCAGCAGCAGCATAATAATAATACGAATAATAGTAATAATACGAATAATGATAATAATAATAATAATAATAATAATAATAATAATAATAATTAGCAGCATCATCAATAGCATCATCACCAGCATCATCATCATTGTCATCATACTCATCATCATCAGCATCAGCATCAGTAGCAGCATCATCATCAAGCAGCATCAGCATCATCATTATCATCATCATCATTATCAACAGCATCAGCATCATCAACATCATCATCAGCATCATCATCAGCATAATTATCCTCAACATCATGGGCATCATAAGTATCATCGAAATGCGCAGCAGCATCATCGGCATCATCATCATCATCATCATCATCATCATCAGCATCAAAAATATTATTATCAGCAGCGACATCGTCATCATCACCATCAACATTAGCATCATCATCAAAATCAGCATCCTCATCATCATCGTCATCAGCATCAGCATCAGCATCAGCATCAGCATCATTAGCATCATCAGCATCATCATCTGAATCATCGTCCTGCAAGCGTCCCCCCTGTGCATTAACCTGACATGCTCGTCCTCCTCAGGAGGGAGGGAGCAGAGAGGAGCGAGCAGAAAGGAGGGAGCGATGGAGGGACACGGATGGACGAGGAGGGCGAGGGGGTAGGAGAAAGAAGAGGAGAGAGCAGGGAGGAGGAATAGGAGGAGAAGGAGGAAGAGGAGGAGGAGGAGAAAGGAGAAAAAAGGAGGAGGAGAGGGGAGAAAGGAGGGAGGGAGGAGGGAGGAGGGGAGGTCAGAGGAGGGAGGGGGGCGAAGCAGGAGGAGGGGGGAGAGAGGCGGGAGGCGGGCGGCGGATGAGGAGGAGGAGGAGGAGGAGGAGGAGGAGGAGGAGGCGTTGGGCCGATGCCGAGAGGCCGCGCGAGAGAGGGAGGAGGCACCGCGCTGAGGGCGAGGGCCGCCTGCCGGCCGGAGGGGAGGCGCCGAGCTGCGGCCGCGGGTCCGCCTCGGGGCCCCGCGGGTCGCCCCCGGTCGCAAGAGGTGCCTCACCGGTTTTGGCCTCCTCCGCCTCCTCCTCCTCCTCCTCCTCCTCCTCCTCCTCCTCCTCCTCCTCCTCCTCCTCCTCCTCCTCCTCCTCCTCCTCCTCCTCCTCCTCCTCCTCCTCCTCCTCCTCCTCCTCCTCCTCCTCCTCCTCCTCCTCCTCCTCCTCCTCCTCCTCCTCCTCCTCCTCCTCCTCCTCCTCCTCCTCCCCCACCTCCTCCTCCTCCTCCTCCCTCCTCCTCCTCCTCCCCCACCTCCTCCTCCTCCTCCCCCCTCCTCCTCCTGCTCCCTCCCCTCCTCCTCCCCCTCCTCCTCCTCCTCCTCGTTCGCCCCGTCCCCTCCTCCGCGCCCGCCCGCGAGGGCCACCCCGCGCCTGAGGCGGGCAGCGCAGGCGCCCGCCCCTCGGCCCGCACCTTCCGCACCTTCCGCGCGGAACGTGCCGCCGCGGTGCGGCCGCGGCGGCCGCCACGGCCGCCGCTGTGACCTCGACGGTGGCCGCCGCCTCAGGTCGCCGACAGCGAGCTCAGGAAGAGGCTCAGGGCTACTTCGAACAGCCTCCCGTGTGACACTCAAGACGTGCCCGAGAGCCTCGCTGGGGTCAGGAATCGGCGGAGCCCATGTCCATGTCCTGTGCCACCGCTTGGCCTTACGATCGACGATGTCACGGGGGTGAGGCGGCGGCCGCGGCAGCGCGGCACTGCCGCGCGGAAGGTGCGGAAGGTGCAGGTCGAGGGATCCTGAAGCTGTCCTGCTTCTTGCCCTGGGACCCTCACGGATCGGTCTGGCTCGAGACGTGCTGCAGAAAGGCGGGGTCCAGGGCCCCGATCGAGTAGTTCTGCGATGATGCTGCAGTGCCCTGTCGCATCTCAAGCTCCCCAGGCCCTCGCCCAGGGGGCCCCTCGGGTGCAGAGCCGGCCCTGTCTGTGAGGGGAGGGTCGGGACTTCTGGGGGGGGCCCGTGTGGCAAAAGTCTCCCTGCCTGCCGACGAAGGCCTGCAGTGACGCGGTCTGAGCTTGCCCCCCCCCCGCTCGCTCCTCCCCAACGCGGCCGCCCTGCTCCTCTTTCTCTCGCCTTCCGCCGGGCTTTCACTCGCCGCTCCGTGCCTCCGAGCCCCCTCGACCGGCCCGCGCGCTCCCGCAAGGCCCGCGGGCGAAGGAGCCGAAAGAGGTCGAGGCGCCGGCTCTGTGGGGGCCCGGCTCTGTGGCGCCGATGTGGCGTCGATGTGCGCCGACCCTGCCTCGACAAAGGTCGACCAGTGCCGGCCACCGTCGGTTCGCAAGAGCCAGCTAAATGACACGGGAGGCCCCCATATGGGCTGCCACAGAGCTGCTTGGCCCCTCGGGGCTGGCTGGAGGGCTCCCCAGACTGCCCCTCCCTCCCATCCAGGCCGGACCGTGCACCTGGCCCCACGGTGCCCCCAGTGTTGCCGGAAGTGCCCCTGGCCCACGGTGCCCCCCCAGCCTCCCGCTCCATCTCGGAGCCCCTGGGGGCCCTCCTTGCCTCGCGGGGGGGTGCCCTGGAGGCCGTCGGCGCCGCCCTGAGAACCCTGTGGGGCACCCTGTGGCCCAGGGGCACTCCTGGCAGCACCCGCCCTGTGCGGGGCCGTGCCGCCGCGGGTGCGCCCCGAGGGCCCCCGGGGGCGCGCCTCGGCGCCGGCGCGCGCCCGTGCACACCAGGCGGCGCAACGCGGGCCAGCGGCGGGCACCAGCACACGCCCCGAGAGTCCTCGGCCGCCCCCATGGGCCGCCCGCCCCGCCCGCGGCCGCGGGGGGCGCCTCCTTCCTGCCGACCTCGCCCTTCTTCCGCGCGCGGGCCGCCTCCCGCTTCGCCTGGCGCTCCTCCTCCTCGCGCTGCTTCTTCTCCTTCGGGGGTGGCGCAGGAGGCCCCTCCCTCCCCGCCAGCGCCAGCGCATGTGGGGGCGCACAAAGACACACTGGTACTGGACTGGATGTTCTCCTTGGAGACGCACGTCTGACCCAAACATACAGTAGCTCCATCTTGTAGTACATCGTTTCCCGAGCGGTGTGGCCAGAATTCGCCCGCCACGACGCACATACTACAAGATTTCTCGGTGCGCGCATCGCCCTGTGGGGGGGGGGGGGGGGGCGACGCACATATAGACTAAGCATGTTGCCGTGACGCCGACATGTCCACCTCCACCGCGCTGGGCTCGTGGCTGGGCACCCGGGGGGCCTGTGGGCATAGACCTCTGCCCGCCCCCGAAGGCGGGGGGGCGGGGGACGGTCAGGAGCTTCTGCACAGCGTGTCGTGGCGGCGGCCCGGGCCACACGCTATGCCTTGTGCGAGCGGATCGCGTGCCGCTCGGCTCCGCGGGGCGGGAGGCCCGGACATACGCGGCGCGTGGACGCCTGGGGACCGCGAAGTGATTAGCGTGTGGCGCCGAAGCGCGGTGGGCCAGAACCGGCGGAGCGGCACGCCGAGCCACAGTCCCTGACCATGTCCACATCCACCGCTCCTCGGGGCCCCAGGGCACGACTCCGCAGCGGTGGATGTGGACATGTTTGGGCGGTGGATGCCCTCGAGGCCTCCCAGATGAGGCCGGAGCAGACGGGAGCGAAGGATCGCGCCGCACCGCCGACGCCTCGGCGATGCATCGGCGAGGCCAGGGTGGAGAAATTCGATCTGGGCATCGCGCCGCATCTCTGATGCATCGGCGATGCGGCGCGACCATCCGAGGCATCGGCGATGCGGCGCGACGATCCTCCGAACCAATCTTCTCGGATCCCTTCGGGACGACCTGAACTCCCCTCTCCCCCTTGCTACCCAGGCATCCGATGTCTCCAGTTGTTTAGCACAGGGCCCCCGAGAGTTCCGCCCCTTTTCCCAGTGACGACTTCTGATCACGGGTCGTCTTCGCCGGACCTGGTGAGGGCTCCCCAAGCCTGGAAACCGCAATACTGAGTTGAATGTTCAGTTCTTGAAAAGTTGGGGGTCTGGATACCCCTGTCCTCCTCTCTCCCTCTTTTATCCTCCCCCTCCTCCTCCTCCTCCTCCTCCTCCTCCTCCTCCTCCTCCTCCTCCTCCTCCACCTCCTCCTCCTCCTCCTCATCCTCCACCTCCTCCTCCTCCTCCTCCTCATCATCATCGTCAAGGCATCGTCATCGTCATCGTCATCGTCGTCGTCATCATCATCAATCATATCATCATCAATCATCAGCACATCATCATCATCATCATCATCATGCATCATCATCATCATCTCATTATCATCATCATCTCATCATCATCATCATCATCATCATCATCATTCATCATCATCACTATCCTGCTCCTCACTCCTCCCCTCTCCTCCTCCTCCTCCTCCTCCTCTCCCACCGCCGCCTCCTCCTCACTCCTCCTCCTCCTCCTCCTCCTCCTCCTCCGCCTCCTCCTCCTCCTGCTCCTCGTCCTCCTCCTCCTCATCAATCAGCAGCAATCATCAGCATCATCATCATCATCATCATCATCATCATCATCATCATCATCATCATCATCATCATCATCATCATCACCATCTTCTTATTATTAGTTTTCTTATTTTTCTTATTATTCTTATTATTATTATTATCATTATTAGTAGTAGTATTATTATTAGTATTATTATTATTCTTATTCATAATATTATTATTCGTGTTGTTCTTCTTCTTCGTCTTCTTCTTCTTATTAGTAATATTATTCTTATTCTTATTAGTATCCTTTATCATCATCATCAGCATCATCATCATCAGCAGCAGCAGCATCGCAATCAGCATCAGCATCAGCATCATCATCGCCATCATCATCATCATCATCATCATCATCATCATCATCATCATCATCATCATCATCATCATTATCATCATCAGCATCACCATCGTGATCATTATCATCGTCATCGTCATCGTCATCATCATCGTCATCATCAGCATCAGCAGCAGCATCATCATCAGCATCAGCATCATCATCAGCAGCATCAGCATCATCATCATCAGCAGCATCATCATCATCACCATCACCATCACCATCATCAGCATCGTCATCTTCATCATCAGCATCACCATCATGATCAGCAGCAGCATCATCAAAATCATCAGAATCATCATCCGCATGCTCATCCTCATCCTCATCCTCGTCCTCATCCGCATCCTCATCCTCATCCGCACCCTCATCCTCCTCCTCATCCTCCTCCTCATCCTCCTCCCTCCTCCTAACTCGAACTCCTCATTCCTCACACCTCATTCGTCACTCAGCCCTTGCTCCCTCCCTTCCCTCTCCCCTCCCCCTCCCCCCCCACACACACACGCTCACACTAACACTCACACACACACACACACACACACACAGACACAGACACACACACCACACACACACACCACACACAAACACAACACACACACACGCACACGCACACGCACACGCACAGCACACGCACACGCACACGCACACGCACACGCACACGCACACGCACACGCACACGCACACGCACACGCACACGCACACGCATTCGCACACGCACACGCACACGCACACGCACACGCACGCGCGCACGCGCACGCACGCACGCACGCACGCGCGCACACCTACCACACCCTTTCTCCCCTCCCCCCCGCCCTCCCCACTCCCATCCTCCCCGCCTGGGGGTCCCCTCCCCCCCTCCATTCCCCCCCCCTTCCCCATATCCCTCCACGAAGACCACCAAGGGCTGCCGAAGGCCTCCAAGGGCCGCCGAAGGCCGCCGAGGGCACCGCCGAGGGGCGCAGCCGAGGGCGCCACGCGCGGATCCTCCAGCGCGCGCAGGCCGAGGCCCGACTGCACCGCCACCTCGCCAGCGGCCCCTTCTGCCCCGCCGAGCGCTTCGCGGTGCCAAGACGAGGGCGCCCTGACCCCCTTCTCGTCGTAAAAGAATCACGCCAACGGCGCTTGGCTACTTTCGGCCTCTGGGGGCCCTCGCCGTGTCCCTGGCCGTAAAAAAAGCAACTCGGGGCGACAAACGGGTCCCTGGGAATGGGTCGAGACCTCCTGGGCTCCACGTCGTGCGGAAACCACGACGTCGGGGATCTGGGAGGCACGATCGTCGTGGTACCAACAGGAACGCTGAGTTGGGAACGCAGGTGCGCTTCTGCCCACTGAAGGTCTTGGCCACGAACGGGCTCCCCGACCATGTGAGGAGCGGCCCGAACGCAAAGGGCCATCCTGAGCCCCAAATTGTCCTTATTTCAGCGTCTGGCTGGACTCTCCCAAAGGCCGCCGCCGCCACCGACTTGAGCCTGACGCTCCTGGAAGGCGGCAGCGGGGTCCAAGCACCTCTCTCCCCGGCAGAGTTGGCGCGGCTCGGGAGCCAGAGACGCTCCAGACACGCCCCATCGGACGTGGTGTGGTCGCTGCAAACATGCTCTCGCACAGTCATCCAGCAACCCACTGGCCCGCACGAAGAGGAGGAGGAGGAGGAGGAGGCGGAGGAGTGTTAGCCCACGACTCATCAACGGTGTTGGAATACACCCTCCCCCACAGCTCCTTCTTCATAGGTCCATACAAGGGTTCATGTCCACGGAAGGAATGGCCCCGCTCGGGGAGAACTGTGGCGAATCAGTGTCACTGTTGCGCCCTGACAGTCCTGAATCGTTCCAAAACGCCTTGTCTGTTACGTCATGAGAACCAGCGACACTCTTGCAAAAATGTGTAACGAATGCGGGCGGCGCCGAAGCAAGAATCACATGTTTCGAAAACGGCCCACCCTCAATCCTCGAAGATCTTGCAATTCCTGTTCAGCGAATGTGCGCGGCACTTAAGCGAAAGCCACATTTAGAAAACGAACCGCCCTCAGTCCGTGAATCTCTTGCACATGTTCAGAACGAGTGTGCGCGGCGCTAGAACGAGGACCACATTTTGACAAAAAATGGCCCTCAATCCGTGAAAGGCTTGCCCAGTTTTAAAACGAAGGTGCGCGGCACTAAAGCGAGAGCCACATGTTGATAACGACCCGACCTCAACCCGTGAAACTCTTGCAAATTCTGCGAGTCGCTACGGCGAGAGCCGCATATTGAAAACAACCCGTCCTCCATCAAGCCTCAGGATCATAATTAACTGGTGAAAGAATCTCAAGCGAAAAGCCCGGCCTGCCTGTTCGACCGGCCTCGGGGTGCGATAGGGAGGACCTATCTATAAGGACAAGGAACGGAGGAGGAGGTGGAGGAGAAGGAAAAGGAGGAGGAGGAGGAGGACGAGGAAGCGGAGGAAGGGGAGGAGGAGGAGGAGGAGGAGGAGGAGGAGGAGGACGAGGAGGACGAGGAGGAGGAAGAAGGCGAGGGCATCGGGGCGATCGCGCGACACTGGCCGCATCACCGAGCCACCGAGGAGGAGGAGGAGGAGGAGGAGGAGGAGGAGGAGGAGGAGGAGGCGGAGGCGGAAGGGGAGGAGGAGGAAGGGGAGGCGGAGGGGGAGAAGCAGGAGGGGGAGGCGGAGGGGGAGGAAGAGGAGGAGGAAGTCGAGGTGGGGGAAAGAGGAGGAGAAGGGGGACGAGGAGGAGGAGGAGGAGGAGGACCACGACCAGGGTGTAGGAACGGCCAGACGGTCGGCAGGACATGGACAACCAGACAGTCAAAATAATGCTAAGCGAAATCGCACCGGTAAGTGGCATGACAATAAGGAATGCCAAATACGGAACGAAACCTTCTGTTGGCCCCAGAAATGTCTGGATGCACGAGGACGGCTGGAGGAGCAACCACGGAATGGCTTGAGGAACAACGACGCTTTTCCGGACCCAAAGCGGTCTTTGTTTCAGCGTCTTGGCTGCACGTGAGCACTGTTGCATTCGCGGCGATAACAATCGCCATGGGGGGAGAGGCGACGGCATGGGGGGAGCATAACGTAACATCCCCGACCCCCGCCGCGACAGACTGGCGCCAGTCGCACTGCGGCAGCGCTGGGGACGCACTGGGGGAGAGGAGCGCTACGTCATGGTGGCGGAGAAAGGGGGGGAAGGGGGGGGGGGGGGGGCGGCATAACGGGCGTCATGGCGCAGAGGGCAATAACACTCTCTATCTCCCCCCCTGCGATTATCACGCCCTGCGTTTGCGCCCGATTGCAAGGGCGGCGGCGGCGACGCGAGCGGCCGGCCGGAGCCGACGCGCTCCCCGGAGGCGCTGCCCACCGCGCGCACAAAGCGTTATCAACAAGCCCAGGGGTGCACAAATTGATGCGCACAAATCCCTGGATCCCCCATGTATGTCCATGCCCTCGGGCGCCCAGACATTTATTCGTTGCAACGTCGGAGATCTTGGGCCCGGTCTAACTCTCCTGGCTGAGACCCGTCCGCAGGAGGTTTTGCCCCTCTCGCTCCGCCTCGCGACGACGGTGGATCGCGGCACTAGGCCCTCGGTTGGAGGCCTTGCCGCTCAGTCCGCCTCTCCTCACCACCCCCAGTGACGCGGGCGCGACCGACGACAGGGCAACGCTTTTCATCTCAGACGGCACTAGCGCCTCGCCTCGAGGCGCGAGCTCGCGGCCCGGCAGCCCATCTGCCCGAGCCGCCTGCCCCCCCGCGGCACGGCCGCCTGTCTCGCAGGGCCGCCTGCGCCCGCGGGAGGAGGCCGCGCGCCGACCAGCGCGCCGGCAAGCGCGCCCCGGCCCTCCCGCGCCAACTGCGGGGCTGAGAGAGAACGCCGCCGGAGGCCCCACCTCAATGGCGCGGGCGGGCGGGCCCCAGAAAAGCCAGCCCCGCACGAGGCCCTGAGCCCAGAGGGCCACAAAAGAGGCGGCTACGCGCACGAGCACAACCCTCCGTTATATCTAACGCCAAATTTTTGCTCCGCTTGCTCCGCCTCGCGACGACGGCGGATCGCGGCACTAGGCCCTCGAAGGGCCTCGCCGCTCAGGCCGCCCCCCCCCGCCTCCTCCTCCGACGCGGATGCGACCGACGACGAGGTGGCGCTGTTCATCTCAGATGGCACTGGCGCCTCGCCTCGAGGCGCGAGCTCGCGGACCGGCAGCCCATCTGCCCGAGCCACCTCCCTCGGCGCCCGCCGCCTCCCCACCGCGCGTAGGTCGCGCGGGCCCAACCCCTCTGCCACAGCCGACTGCATCGCCGCGCGTTGGACATCTGCTCGCGCCACGAGCCCAGCGCCATCGCAGGCGAAGAGCGGGTCGTACATCCTCGCCCCCGAGAACCTCTTGCGCGCCCAGCCCTCGTAGATGGCCACCGCCTCCACGACGCACGCGCCCCCCTTCTCCACTGACTCCGCCGCCACCTCCACCCCGGAGCGGTTGCGCCACTCACCGCGAATGTACTGGTCCGTCTTACTGGCTCTGATATTGATGACGACCTCGTTCGCCTCGAGCCAGTTCCTGCACGGCTCGCCCGCCGCCTTCGGTGCGACGTCAACCCCATCGCAAACCCTCGCCGCTCGCGCAGCCGCCCTGGCCCCCGGACGCGCACGAAGAAGCAGCCCGCTGCCACCGCCGCCCAAGGGGCCGCGCCCTCGCGAGACCTTTCCGGCTGCAGCTTCAGAATCCACCGCATCACCCTGGCTGGCTTCTTCCGCGCGGCATCCCCATCGCGCCTCCCGAGGCCGTCGATCGCCGCCCAGAGCCTTCCTGGGTCTCCTGGGGCCTCCTGGAGCCTGTTGGAGCCTCCTGTGGCATCCT
>CAUYUJ010002829.1:81538-85224 GCA_963575745.1 Prorocentrum cordatum | reverse complement strand
TTCGGTACCGGTGCTGAGCGAGCACACGGTGCGAGGTGCAATGGGCTGGCCAGACAATAAGTACGGCACCACGTCGTATGGTCATGGCAAGGGCCAAGGCAAGGACAAAGATAACTACTCGAACATGAAGCGCTATCAGAACACTGGTGTCAGCAGCAGCAATGGACCACGTGACCCATATTTCCATGATGCTCTTGATGACGCACGTCAGATGACAGCTTTGTTCAAGCAGAAGGAGACCGAGAGAGCGGCACGGAAGGAGCGGAAGACGTTCACCTCCCAGATCAAGGATACGGTTGCATCCACGGTTGGCGAGCTCCTCGGATTCATGCCCTCGCAGAAGAAAGAGAAGAAAGTAAAGAAAGACAAGAAAGGTAAAGCAAACAAGGCGTTCAGTTTCTTGAAGATGGCTGGCGGTCGTATTCTGAAGAAATGTGACAGTACGAGTTCCACTGGCAGTTCGACGGGAAGCAGCAGCGCGAGCTCCAATCAGAAGTATGGCAGGACCTTCCAGGCGATGGCCAAGAAGATGCAGAAGAAGAAGCGTGAGAAGAACAAGATCGACCCGAAGGTTCTCAAGGCCCTCTTGACACAGCTCAAGAATGCCAACCAGGACGACGACTTCGATGACTCTGACGACGACGACGACGACAACCTCCAGAAGCTCATGATGATCCTCAACAAGCAGCAGAAGAAGCAGGACGCAGCGACGCTCATGCAGTCCCTGACGGCATCAGGCAGCAATGGGAAAGGCTCCAAGCTCGAGAAGGCGCTAATGGCCGTGGCGAGCAAGGCTGGTGCCATCCCTCCTGCAGGCGCGGCCCTGCAGGACTTGGTGAAGCCAGGTGCGGCGACCCCCAAGGAGCCCCCCGCCGCTGCTGCAGCTGGTGGTGACGCTGCAGCGGCGAAGGAGACCCACACGCATGCCATGAAGAAGCTCGCCGTGACCTTGCTCCCGAATCATGACATATCCGAGCTCCCCACAGAGCGCGAGGCCTTCCTCAAGGACTTTGCGAACGTGGAGGGCGTGACTCAGACGGTACTGAATAACTGGCTGAAGGCGTCGAATCTATCTACCACAACAGGCGTCACGAAGGCCCTGAAGCTCGACCAGTTGCTGAAGCACATCGAGGGCAAGAACTACATCCACCTAGAGCATTAGACATCATGAGTCGTTCCCCTTCCTTGGCTAGGTGGCTGCGACGTCGAGCTCGCAGGCTGCTTCGCCTCTGCTATATTGCTTGGCTCCCTTGTGCGCTTGTCGCAGATTGTATCTCTTGGATGATTTCGCGTTTTATCGACATTCCTGAGCCGTACATCTCTGTGCTGGCGCTCACTCTTAGTCATGCTTCAATTTTCGCTGCTGCATCAGTTCTCAGGGTGGGTGCAGCAGCAGCAGCAGCAACAGAATGTTATTGTACCACCCTTAGTTTTGAAGATTATAGAATCCTGAGTGTTGACCTACACTTAGATTTCCAGAGCCTGAGCGCGTGCAAAGCCATGTACTACAGTATGACACTTGGTCTACTAAGTAGTGCAGTGATATTTGTGCGTGCAGTGCTCATTATAGGAAGAATCGTGATATGTGTGCCGTACCTTGCTGTCTTCGTTTGTTTCGCACTCGCCGCGGGCATTCTCTAGGCCCGAGGTCGGTACGCTGAGGACGTAGACCACCTTGTGGCACAAGTAGCTGCAGTTTCCGCTCAACGAAGTTCCGTTGCCGCAATGGCCCCGAAGGTTACCCTGCCGAAGCGCGCCGCCGTGAAGGACGGCAAGGCTGCGTCGATCGCGGCCGCAGCGACGGGCGCCGCGGCGGCGCCAGCCACCGGTGCCAACGCCGCGGCGCAGGCGCTCGAGGGCGTCGCCGAGAAGGTCGCCACGGTCCCGTTCGGCTGGTCGGCGGCCGCCGACGCTGGCTTGGCCATCGACCAGATGCCGAAGCTGCCGCTCGACTGGTTCAGCCCGACGGTGTTCATCGGCGAGCCGGTCCATGCCTCGAAGAACCGGATGTTCGGCGAGGGGCTCCTCCACTCGGAGTCGTGGGAAAGCGACTAGGACCCCATGCCAGAGTCCTACCAGTTCCAAGTCTGGACCGGCGGGCTGACCCAGGAACAAGGGGAGGGAGGGGGAGGGGGACACGGGTGCTCACCTCCCTCGGGCCTCACCTCCATCCTTGATCCTGTCCATATAGCTCCCTTTGCTCTCGACCAGCAGCAGCAGCAGCAGCAGCAGCAGCAGCAGCAGCAGCAGCAGCAGGCAGCCAGCAGCAGGCAGCCAGCAGCCAGCAGCCAGCAGCCAGCAGCCAGCAGCCAGCAGCCAGCAGCCAGCAGCCAGCAGCCAGCAGCCAGCAGCAGCAGCAGCAGCAGCAGCAGCCGCCGCAGCAGCAGCAGCAGCAGCAGCAGCAGCAGCAGCAGCAGCAGCAGGAGCAGCAGGAGCAGCACCAGCAGCACCAGCAGCACCAGCAGCAGCAGCAGCAGCAGCAGCAGCAGCAGCAGCAGCAGCAGGAGCAGCAGGAGCAGCAGCAGCAGCAGCAGCAGCGGCGGCGGCGGCGGCGGCGGCGGCAGCAGCAGCAGCAGCAGCAGCACAAGCAGCAGCAGCAGCAGCAGCAGCAGCAGGAACAGCAGCAGCAGCAGCAGCAGCAGGAGGAGGAGGAGGAGGAGGAGGAGGAGGAGGAGGAGGAGGAGGAAGGTGAACCCGCGGACGGGGCGCCTCGAGGAGGCGCGGCTCGACGGCGCAACCCGCGACGCGGTGACCGGCCAGACAGTGTTGTTGGATACGAGCGTGACCTGCGCACACAGCGGCACCGCGCCGCGCCAGCAGGCCCGCTCGAACAAGGACGGCCTCGCCGCGACCAACGCGGAGGACGCCAAGCGGGAACGTTATATACCTGTCCGAGGGGGCCAGCTCATCCCTGCGTTCTTCGAAACAGGGGACCGCCCGGGAGACGCCACCGTGGCGTACATCCGATGATGGGGCCACGACATGGCCCTGGCGGAGCGGACAGAGGTCATCCGCTATGGTTGGCAACAGTTGAGCACGTGGCTGCACCTCGGAAGCGCCGAGACCATCTTTGCAGCCGTGGGGCGGTGAAAGCGCTACCAGGGGCACGTCGCCGAGAGGACGCGTCACGCGCAGCGGCGCCGGGGCCGCCAGCAGCTCCGCAGCGGCCAGGACGGCCGTGACTTGCCGCGGTAGCTGGCAGCTAGACCGCCACCAGTGCCGCCCCCACTGCGGCCATCGGGTCGATCACCGCAGCCACCATCACCATGACGCCCACTGCCGCGACCAGCGGCCACAGCTGCTCCCGCCACGACCACCGCCGCGCCTGCGACCAGCGCCAGCCCGACCGCCCCGCCCCCGCCCGCCCTTTTTTTTTGGGGGGGGGTTTTCTCCCTGTCCCTGCGGGGCCGCCTTTACTGCCGCGCGTGCCTCGCGCTTCGCCTCCTCCCTTCCCTGTGCAGCTGCCTGCTTTTCTTTTCTCCCCGCCAACCTGTGCGCCGGGCTAGTTCTTTGCCGTCTCCCCCCCTTGCCCCCCCCTCCTTTCCCGCTCCTTGCTTCCGGCGGACGCGCGCGCGCGCCTAGGGGGGGGGGTGGCGCGCGTTTCCCCGCCGCGCGCCCGTCTCCTCCGTCTCCCAGTTTTTTCCTGCTCTCTCCTCCCTCCTCCTTCCTCCCCCCTTGTCAGTTGT
>CAUYUJ010002829.1:61538-74038 GCA_963575745.1 Prorocentrum cordatum | reverse complement strand
GCTCACTCAGAAGGGAGGAAGCATGAGGCTTCAGGCTTCAGGATTCAGGGGGTGGCCTTTTTGTAACAGGACTCCGCATGAAGTCTTACCCTGGGTGTCCTCCTCCCGTTTCCCGCTCCCCGCTTCCCTCTTCTTTATCCCCCTCCCGCTTCTTCGTCCAGCCTCCTCTTCCTTCTCCTCCTCCTCTTCCTCCTCCTTCTCCTCCTCCTCCTCCTCCCGCTCCTCGCTCCTCTCGCCTCGCCTTGCCCCCGCTCCTACCCGCCCCTCCCTCGTGGCGCCCCCTGCGAGGCACGGGCCGTTGCGGACAGGGCGCAGGGCGACGTTGGCAACCTGGCCGAGGACGGCGTCGGCCGCCGCTGCCCGCCGCCCGCCGACGGCGGCGGCGCCGCCGTTCCGACAGCGACGCCGGTCCGAGGAGCACCCGCGCACGAAGGGCCTCGGGTGCTCCCTGCCCCGTCGCCGTGGTTGCGGAGCACGCGGGTGCCGAGGAACAAGTGCGTGTGTGTGTGTGTGTGTGTGTGTGTGTGTGTGCGTGCGTGTGCGTGTGCGTGTGTGTGTGTGTGTGTGTGTGTGTGTGTGTGTGTGTGTGTGCAAGCACCTCAGGAAGCTAGAGTTCGCCGACTTGAATTACACGATCTGCGCGCATCCAGAGAATATCTCCCTCCTCGTCTATTTCATACCCACGCTGCAGATGAATTTCTACACGCACATCGTGAATTTCGACAAGCTTCCGACAACAGCATTCCTACGAGCTGTACGCCCCACTTCCACGCTCCGCTGCCTGGTGCTCCTGCTGACCCCCCGCGCCCACCACCACCCTCGCCTGATCGGGAACCCAGTCTCGCTCCCCACGCCGCTCCCGACGGACAGGTCCTTCTTCAAGCACTTCAAGCACTACAGGATGCTAGGACACCAGCCCGCCGACTCGAATTACGCGATCTGCGCGAATCCAGAGGTTCTCTCCCTCCTCGTCTATTTCGTGACTCCGCTGACGATGAATTTCTGGCAGAACATCGCGAATTTCGACCTGCTTCCGACTCCAGCGCTCCTACGGGTCCCGTGCCCCACGCCCACCCACAACCACCTGGCGCTCCTGCCAACTCACCATGCCCACCACGCACCTCGCACGACCCACCCACGGATGGCGATCCCGACGTACGACTACCACAGGCCTCGCTCAAGCCGATCACCATCTTGGGCTGGAACCCCTTCTCGCTCAAGGGCGAACCAGGCCGACTCGACCTCATCTCCGACACGTGCCGCAGCTACCAGGCCATACTCTGTGTCGGCACGAAGATACGACAACGCACTCCCGACACGCCTCACCACGTGGACGAATCCCTGCATCATCACTGGGTCCACTTCGGATGGGGCCGCGGCGCCCACACTAACAGCTCTGCGGGCTGCAGCGTAGCTTTTGCCAAGCGCCACTTCCGACGCAGCGACATTGTCAATATTCTCCACCCACCGACACCCGACCTCCGCGGACGAGCTGGAACAGTTGAAGTACACAGAGGACCACTACGCCTGCGCTTCGTCACTGCCTACTTCCCACCACGCCCCAACGGACCTGGACAGCATCGAGCTTGGCGCCATGGATGTCAACGACTCTGGTCCTGGGTGCTCACCGCCGTGCACGACGTCCCGTCTCGTGTCACTCCGATCCTCTTCACGGACCTCAACCAGGGACTGGGCCGCCGAGCGCGGCAGCCGTTCACAGACACCTCCATCGGCCCACACCAGGGCGGCGACGAGACGGAGTTCGGCAGGTACGTCCACGACCAGATGCTCCGCTACGAACCCACGGCCTACAACACGCACGCGGACGTTGGCTACACGTACTATGGGCCCAATCGATCCCGCTCGCGCATCGACTACTTCATTGGCCCCGACAACGTCACTGAAATCATCAAGTACATCCGCCTCAACTGGAAGATCCACAGTATCCTACGGTGCCTCCACCACGTCCCCGACCACATCCCAATGGCCATGCAGCTCAAGGTCCCTGTCAGCAGCGGCTCTCCACTCCAGCACCACATACCTTGGGACTGGGGCCTCCTCGCAGCGGGACTTCAAGTTGGACACCAGCGTGCCACCTTCATTCAGGACGTCGCCACCACCATCGAGTCCCACCGCGAAGCCTTTCGTGCCATCAAAATGGACCAATACCCCACCAGACACAACGCATTGCTGGCACACATCATCCGCGAGCGCAGCCGCAAGTACTACACCAAGGAGGGCCAACAACCACACTGGTACCAGCAGGCACGCCACGACCGCTTGGACCTCCTCAAGCTCCGAGCACACCACAGAGCGCGACGCCTACCCTTCAACAGCACCGTCCTTCGCGACATTCAACGTCAATTACGAGCCCATCAACGATGGATGGATTACTGGTGGAAGGCCAGTCTGGATCAGGACATACGAGACGCATGGGCATCACGTGACCTCTCTCGCGTGGCTCACCTCACCTGCTTACGCGCGGGCCGCCGCACTGGACCACGACGACGCTCATACCTTGCGCTGCCGTCCACGCGCCCCACAGCCGCTGAGTACACCGCCGCCCTCGGCGAACTGGCTATCAATGGAGGCATGGCGGCTACCCCCGCCTACGTCAGCATGTACATCGAGGACCCCGCTACCATCCCGCGCATGCTCGAGCGCGCCAACGACTTGGCACCGGTGGGGGAATTTATTGGTGCACCCGACACCGCCGACGTCGAGGCCGCCGCTGAGGAGCTAGAGCACATCCAGAAGCGTCTGTGGCGAGAGAAGCGCCGCAGATACAACCCGCCCTGGGCATGGCCACTCGAGATCACCATTACGCTACTCAACCCGCAGTACCTGACTCGACCAGGCCTCCAGCAAGTGGGACTGGGACACGCCGATGCCGACTACCAACACGCCGACCCACTCGCTCACCACATCAGCCACCCGAGAAAGCGCAAACTCCAGCTCGACCACGCCCACTGCTACACCAGTATCCAGACCTTCGTCAACCTACTTGCCCACGTCCATCGATGTGGACCCCTACCAGCTCAAGCCGTGACCAGTCATGCAGTTGCGATCGGCAAGAAAGGCAAGGGCCCCACTGGCAACGCCATTGCCGATATCCACACCAGCGTTCGTCTGCTTCATTGTTTTGATCATTTTTGGCGTCTCTATCTCCGTGTCGGATTAGTCCAATGCGGTGCGCCCTACGCACCGCCATCATGGGCCTACGGCGGCGTCTACTCCCGCCGACGTGAGTCTCTCATGTTGATCGCCAAGTTGCTGATTTGGAAGTTACGCGCCGCCCGCCTCTCCTTCATTGCGAAGTCTTATGGTATGATGAACGCCTTCGCCACGGGCGACCACCAGAGGCTCCTCGCCGCTCGCACTGTTCGGTGCACGGACGAGCACTTTCATCCCCTCCTTGAGCAGCGCCGAGCCGAAGCGGTAGTTTACCTCCAGGCATCCGACACTAGCCTTGCCCTTCGGCCAGGAACAGGAGGAAGGATGGGAGACTCGAATGAACCAGAGCTTTTTTATGGAAAGTTTTTATCCTTTGGTGTCCAGGTGGAATGAGGAGATGGCCGAAGTTCAAGGAAACCCGTTTCAAGTTGTCTGCCCTTTTACTTCTGCGCAGTTCGATGCGAACCTGGGCGCGTTCATAGATGACCTCTTTAAGATTTTGCTGGTGCCCGACGGCACCGCGCTCCAGGCCCTTCAGCTAGATAAGATCGACAACAATTCGCTCTCGGAGGCCCTGAACTTAGGCGGGTGCGCTCAGAATATAGGTAAGCAGGACACCCTCGTATCTCTTGGAACTCATGGGGCCACCAGAGACGCAGAACGTCACATATCTGGGAATGCAGTTCAGGATCTTATTCATCTTGGGGGATATGTCCACGTCTCGAACAACAACAGACGTGAACTCGAAGCTAGGCTCCAGTCGGCCAACGTTGGATGGACGCGCTTGGGTAACTATTGGTTCTCAGGAGGCCCTTGGAAGGCAAAGCGACTTTCTTTCCTCTCGGACGTTGCGGGGCGTCTCTGGTCAGGCCTGGAAAGCTATGTACTTCGTCCTCGGGAATTTCATCGTCTAGATAGTTCGCTCGCACGCAAACTTAGAGCTACGCAAACTTAGAGCTATGATGCAAGGCAAGGCGCACACCGTCGATGACCAGAACACTCACCGCTCCCTCACGACCCAGCAGTTGTTTCAGGAGTGGCAGATCGCACCGTCGGCCATCGAACTTCTCGTGCGCAGACTCAGCTGGTGGCAGAGTATCATCCGCGATCCGACCCACCATGGCCAGTTTCTCGCTCTCTTTTTTGGACGATGTCGGTTCGAGCAGCAGGCGGCCACGAGCAACCGCCCTGTCAGTGCGGCCACCCTCAGTGAGCAGGGTATCATCGCTGGCGGCTCGAGCATTCACCCGTGGGCACAGCAGCTCGCGGACGATCTTCTTTGCCTGGCTACACACCCAATAGGCGAGAGCTTTCAGGAGGTGTGGCAGCCGACCGTGGTCAAAACATTGTGGGAGGACGAACACGTTCGAGAGACCTTTTTGTATTGCGACGTTCGAGCACTTCGGGCCTCCTACTGGACCTCCCAATGCCCCCCCCCAGGACACATCATCCTCAACGACTCCATCCCCTCTGCGAATGCGCTCGCCGAGACCGACAGCGATGACGAAATCAACAAACCGTTCGAGTGCACGATCGAGCATTGTGGTAGGCGCTTCAACACGTTGGAACAGCTCGTTACGCATCAAACTAAATCAAGGGGGGTGGGACATGGGATGCCGTCTATCTTACCTACAATACAGGTGGATAACATATGCCTAGTATGCAACACAACATTCCCTACCAGAGACCATGCAGTACGACGCTTAAGGCGGGCCTGGCATGCGGGCCGATGCATACCTGAACTTACTCACCATGCTTATCCCTGGGTTCCAGCCACATGTACTACATGCACTACATGCCCTCTTCGTGAATATGATCTAGGTCCCGCATGTCATCATGAATACCAGGCCCCCGAACAGCTACGGAGACATCTTCTCTCTCACCTCCCGCCGTCGCCATCGGGTTCCTTGCTCAAACCAGCTCTCAGGACGGAGTTCCGCTCGACTCGATCGAGCCCAGTGTTGCGAGTTCCCCGCGATTCACAGCGCCCGCGGCCGCGCGTGATCGAGGACACCGCTGGTGTACGGGCAGTGCTGCGTCGACCAGCCGACCTTATCCTGAGGCCAGGACATCCGCTAGACGTGCGCCGACAGATCCGCAGGGCCTCTCGACGTGCAGACACGCCAGTGCCCCCAGTCTGTGAGCCCGTGAGCAGCGAGGTCAGAGCTTCGACGCCTGCACTCCCACCGCTTCCTGACCAGCATGACGGCAGCCGCAGCCACCAGCGAGGAACGAGCAGCAGGCGCGGCGACGGCGCCGCCCGCAGGGAAGGGCCCTCCGCCGACGCCAGCCAAGGCGGCTCGGGCGCCCTGGCGTATCCCCCTGGACTCCTCAGCGGGCTCCAAGGGATCTGGCAGCGCCTCCAAGCCAGGGGGGCCACCGCAGGCCAAGGCGCGCCTGCGATCGCCTCCAGCGCGGCAGCCGCCAGCAGGCCAGCGCTCGAGGTCCCCGCGCCCCCCGGCGGCCGCGGACGAGGACGAGCAGCTCGCGGGCGAGGCCGCAGCCGCGGGCGCGCAGGGCCTGCGCAGGAAGCGCAGGGGCGGCCGCAGGGCCAGGCGCGGCGCGCACAACGACAAGGTCTGGAGCAGCAAGGACAAGAACCTTCTGAGTCTCTTGCGATCCACGCTGAAGCTGCTGCTCCAGACCACCCACAAGACCAGACTCACCAGCAGCATCAGCATCGACACGTACACGATGAGCAGCAAGCACCCCGTCATCGACGGGATCACGAACGAGCTCGAGGGCTACAAGCAGCTCCTCGATCAGCTTCGCAGGAGCGGAGAAGCCGCCGACAAGGCCAGGCTCAAGGAGATCGGCTCTCCCGCTCCAGCGCTGGGCCTCGCAGCCCTCGAGAGCCCCCAGAAATGCGACATCGGGGGCTCGCTCAAGGCAGAGATCGCCGCGTACCTCGAGAAAGTACAGCCGATGGACCCAGATGTGGAGGTGGAAATCTCCAAGGACGATTTGCAGACCGCCATCAGCTTCGCACGGCTCGAGAGTTGTTTCGACACGGACAAAATGAAGCTCATCATCGGGGCCCCAACCTGGGAGGGGCGCCTCATCATTCAGATGGCGCTGGCTTCAGAGGGATCGGCTCAGCATCACCGCGGAGTGGCGCCGGCAGGATGGCTCGAGGAAGAAGTGGCTCATTGGCTGGAGACTCTCGAGCAGTAGCAATTCGTTTCGTCAGAGGTGAATCCCTGCCTGCGTCCAGGAGCGGTGTGACAGTCCACCATATGCGTGCCGCTCCCCTCACGCCACCAGTTTCTTTAGATACGCCAGCGCCATCTCAAGGCACGCCCGTTTCAGTGCCCATGGCGAGTTCAGCCCAGCCAGTGCTTGTGTCGCCCAGCCTGCCAGCGCAGGTTGCGCCACTTTCAGCCTCTGTGCTATTTCAACGCCCGCTTGCCACTGACGCTTCGCCAGCACCCGTGCCTGTTTCTTCGCCAGCGCCAGTTGAAACCCTCCCAGTGCCATCGAGTGCGCCCGACCAGCCGAGTTCGCCCAGTTTCATGTCACTGGCTCTCTCAGGTAGCACGCAGGCCCCTTTTGAGTTTGACGCCGAAGATGAGGCGGCACAGTTTTTCTTCTCATAGAAGTCTTCCGTAACGAGGCAGCGCAGCGCAGCCCCCTTGTGCCAGCACCCTCGCGACAGCGGCCCAACGAACGGGGCCTCACGAGTTCTTTGGCACTCTGCGGCGGATCAACTTTTTACGATTGCAAGCTGGCTCCAGTTTGATTGGTCCTGATGCCGAGTAAAAAATCGTCATCATCGTCACCATCGTCATCGTTGTCCTCATCATCGTGATCGTCGTCATCGTCATCATCGTCACCATCGGCATCGCAGTCGTCATCATCATCGTCATCGTCAACATTGTCATCATCGTTATCATCGTCATCGTCGTCCTCATCGTCATGCTCGAACTCATACTCATAATCATACTCGTAACCATCATCATCATCCCCGTGGAGGAGGAGGATGAGGAGGAGAGTACGACAGGGGAGGGGGAAAGAACGGGTGGAGTGAAGGGGCATGTATATATGTGTATATATATATATAGATATAGAGAGAGAGGGCGGGAGGGGCAGGGGAGGAAGCAACAAGAAGGAAAGGAAACGACAGAGAGGGAGAGAAGAGTCATCGTCATCGACACCGTGAGCATCATCATCACGTCATCATCATCATCATCATCATCATCGTCCCCTTCGTCATCGTCATCTTCATCATCGTCGTCATCGTCATCATCGTCATCATCGTCACCATCGTCACCATCGTCATCGTAGTCGTCAGCATCATCATGATCGTCATCATCGTCACCATCGTCATCGTAGTCGTCATCATCATCATCGTCTTCATCGTCACCATCGTCACCATCGTCATCATCGTCATCATACTCATGCTCGAACTCATACTCATACTTATACTCATAACCATCATCATAATCCCGTCCTGGCGACGACGAATTTTCGGTAGCGAACGACCGCGAACGACCGCTCAAATCCAGTAGCGAACGTCCGCTCAGATCAGGTAGCGCCGAACGCGATTCCAGTAGCAAACGACCGGATTCTGAACGCCGGTTCGATCGCTACCGAGGCACACTCGATGCCGGTCCTCATCGCTGGATTCAGGCATTCAGGCAGCGACCGGTTTCGCTGGAGCGCTACCGGCTCTGGGCGGTCGCGAATGATCTGGGTAGGAGAAGCGGCAGGATGAAATAAGGAGCAGAAGGAGTGGGAAGAGGAAGAGGCGGAGGCGAGCGGTGGGAGGAAGGGGGGAAAGCAGGAGGAGGAAGGAGGTGGTTTTGGAAAGAGGGAGAGTCGGCGGGCCTTGTGGTGGGGCAGCCGCCTGATGTACTACGACAGCTTTCATGGGGATCTGAAAATTGAGGCTGCTTGGGACGGGGAAGGAGAGGAAAGAGCAGGATTCGCATGATCAGGAGAAGCATCAGGTTCAGGAGCAAGTGCGCGCGGACCCGCCGCCATCCCACTCATTTTGCAGGTGGTCGTGTCATAACTCTGCTCTCCGGGGGCCAGTCGGTACGACTCGGGCACCCCAAGAACGTTCTCGGCGAGGCGCAGTCGCTGAAGGCACCCCGAGGCTAGAAACCTTCTGAGCACCAGCGAAACCGTCGGAAAACCTCGACTGGCCCTTTTCGACTGCTCCCGCACAGCTCCTGATATGCAGGACTGGGCGAGCCAGTATCCTCCTCCTTCTCCTCCTCCTCCTACTCCTCCTCCTCGTCCTCCTCGTCCTCCTCCTCCTCCTCCTCCTCCTCCTCCACCTCCTCCTCCTCCTCGTCCTCGTCCTCCTCCTTCTCCTCCTCCTCCTCCTCTCCCTCCTCCTCCTCCCCCTCGTCCTCCTCCTCCTCCTCCTCCTCTCCCTCCTCCTCCTCCCCCTCGTCCTCCTCCTCCCCTCCTCCTCTCCTACTCCTACTCCTCGTCCTCCTCCTCCTCCTCCTCCTCGTCGTCCTCCTCCTCCTCCTCCTCCTCCTCCTCTCCTCCTCCTCCTCCTCTTCCTCCTCCTCCTCCTTCTCCTCCTCCCCCATGCGTCCTGCACCCAGTCGCGCCGACACGCGCGGACCCGCCGCCATCCCCCGCGGCGCTCGGGGACAGGCGGCCGGGTCTGCCGGCAGAGCTGAAGGTGCCATCTGGGGACGAGACGTGGCATCGATCATGCCGCTGTGCCCACCAGCTGGCGAGCGCCCTTAGATTTAAGTCGGGCGTGTCCCTCTACAGGGGGGGTATTCAAAAATAAGTCCGCCTGTCGGAGGACATGCCCGACCTAACCTTAGATCCGAAAGCTCAAAGGAGGAAAAGATAACTGCCCATGCCGCTCCCCTTCCCTCGCTTTTGCCCCTTGCTCGGCCACTTGGGAGGCCTTTGCCGCCACCGCTGGAGATCCGCCCGGACAGCCCGGTCATGGCGCCCCCCAGGAGGGGGGCCGTGGAGCAGCGGCAGAGGTGCCCCGTAGCGTCCCCCCTGGTCCTGGAGCGCTGCGCTCCTGGAGGAGAACTCCTGGAGATTCTTGGGAGGAGCTGGCGCCCCCCCCCCCCGCGGGTGGTGCCTCCACTGGGGATGCTGCCCGACGCTCGACGCTCCACATAGTTGAGCATTTGTTGGGTATTTGTCACTTTTCGTCCAAGATCCGCCTGTAGGGGACATGTCCGACCTGACCCTGGCAAGGGCTGGCGGTTCCCTGAGATCTCGGCGTCGCGCTCGTTTGACAACGGGCGGCCTCGCCTCGTCTCGGGCACGAGGGCCCTGTCACGGACCGATTCGGATCGGGGAGGTGACGCAGAAGGGTGGGTCCAGTGCTCCGGTCGAGCTTGTTCTACGATGTCGGATTTTTCGCGACGTCGGATCTCAGGGTGCCCGCCGGCCCATCGTTAAGTCGGGCCTGTCCCGCTACATGAGGAAATATCCAAAGATAGTCAACAAAATAGTGTGGGGACGATTTTGTATAACGTTTGAGTATTTTGGGGGGTACGTTTTTTGACTATTTTCCGCGTTTCGTCCAACATCGGCTTGTCGGGGGACAGACCCAACTTGAGCCCGTCGGCGGAGCCTGGGCGACGGACTGGCGCGGCCGGCGGCTGGCCTGCCTGCTGGCGCCGTGGGGCGCCTCGCCGCCGCGCGGTCAGAGAGCCCGCGGGCGTCGATGGGCGGTGCTCCGCCGCGTGAGGGGGGGGAGGCATCCCTGCCAACGTGGACGGAGGGGGTGTGGATTACAGTCAAAAGCCCTCATAAGGACGCGCGACTTTGCTCAGGGTACCCTTGCGTCCTTGCTCTTCCTTGCTCTTGCGTTCTTGAGGTTTTCGTCGCCCGCCGCCCCAAACATCCCAACTTCGGCTTCCAAGGGTCTTGCGTCCTTACCGCGCGTCCTTACTAGGGTTTTTGACTGTAGCGACGCGTCCCGTTTCCAGGGGAAGTCGCGGATTTCCGCCGCCGAGCGGGACGGCACCCAGCCGCATTTTGGGGAGGCGCCAGATCCATGGATCGGTAATCCATGTTGGCGCGCTCCCGATATCTGATCCAGGTCCGCCCCCCACCCCCCCCAGCATGCTGATGGCATCGGGCTCCCCCCCCCACGATGGATCCCCCAGTGGCGGGTTGGTTATCAACCCCGGGACTTCTTGAGGGGGTGGGGAGGACGTCGGGGTGGTGTGGTGTATATTTGTTCCCCCGTTGTCCCGGGGAAACGCCGACAAGTGTTAGCACCCGGATCCCGTATACACCAGGATCCGTTTTCTTGTGCGAGTTTCAGTGCGGGGCCGGAAAAAGCATCGGTGTATAGAGTTCGTCTCCTTACTTGGAGGCCTCGCGCGGCGCGCAATGGCTGTGTCATCTAGTCCACACGTCCGCCCCGTCAGGTATGGAGCGACGTTCGCGCGGCGAGGTTCCGGCGTGAATCCGACCAGCCCGACGTAGGCCCGACGTAACTTGTGTATCAAGTTACCGCTCGAAGACTCCAGGATTTGACTGCTCAAAAGCCTCTGGAGAGAAGCTTCATGGGCCCCAGATGTCGCTCGTGAGCATCAAGATTCTGGACTGGGCCCTGGGCTTTTTCTTTGCGCTTCTTCTTTGCAGACCTCCCGCGCATCTGGCCTCGGACTGCTGCTCAAGAGAACGCCTCGAGTACAGTTCAGTATCTTGACGTGCAAATTCTCTTTACCTCTCAGTAAGGGTGTAGCATGCCCCCTTGAGTAAAGTCAGGAGGAACAAAAACACAGACACAATTAATCGTCGATTTCCCAGAAAATATAAGAAAATATGGGCAGTGGGGGGGGAAGACGAAAACCCAGAAAATATGTGAAAATATGGGGAATCCTTTTATTTGTGTGTATTTATTTGTGTGTCCCAGGGCCCCTTTATAAAGGCTCACTCCTCCCTCCTGTAGCCTGGAGTCCATACCTTCGGCGAGGGGGCCCTGGGGAGGGAGGAGCGGGAACCCCCTCCCAGAGAGGGTGGGGGGGGCAAGCCGCTGGCCCGCTGCACCGCGCACGCCCTGCAGGGCTTGGTGGCCACTTCGGCGCGCCCGCCAAGAGGCGAACCGCGAGCGACACAGACACGATCGCGTCGTGAACAAATCACGAGGGAAGGCGTCTGGCCATGTTCGACCTCTGGGAGCCCTCGCCGGGCCCTGGGACCGTGAAACTTGGATGAAAAACCGGTCCCAGGGAAAGAGTCGGGACTTTTGGGGGCCGCGCATTGAGAACATCAGGACGTCGCGTGTTTGGGGATGGGGGTTTCGAGCGTGCACAGGTTTACCGGCGGTCTTGCCCTCCATCATTTGCTGGCCTGCGCCGACGTCTCCAGGGCGAGGCCCTCGAGCGAGGTAACCACAGAACCTCGGGCAATAGACGCCGTTGCATCTGCGTGTCCTCGCGGCAGTGTTCTGCGTTCGGAGGCGGCCGAGTTTATTCCTGGGGCGGGTCGCTGGGTACCCATCGGTGTGCGCCCAGCCTCCGAGGGCCTTCGATGCACGTGCGGCACGGTGGTCTTCGCCTCCGTGCCCAGTAGCACCACCTGCTGCGTGAAGTATCCTGTGCAGAGGGGCCTCTGGCGCGGGAAGGTTGGGCAGATCAAGCGGTGGTGCTCCGTCGCGGGGCGGGGGCGAGGCGCAGGGCGAGGCCGAGCAGTCCGACATGGCGGACTTGGAGGCCGGCACCGTCGTGCCTGACCCCGCCTCGGACACGATCACCAACGCCGACAGGGACATCGACTGTGATGTGGAACCGGAGGTGCCGCTGGCCGTCGGTGCGCCAGCGCCCGATGCTGCAGGTGGCGGCGCCAAGTTTCCCTCCGATGGGGTGCCCCCCCCCCCCCCCACGGAGGACGGTTCCGAGGGTGTGCGGGCGGGTTTTGGCTGGGCTGCGCGGCGACGGCTCTTTTTTTTTGCTCGTGGCGAACGACGGCCTTTCCCACGATGCTGTATTCGTGAGATCGAACTGCAATGCTCTGTATGGGCATCCACCCGAACGAGGCGACCCTTCGTCCGTAGGCGGAGCCGTTTGGATTACACTCGTGATGTTGAACTGGTGCATTCTGTGTGGACAAGCAGCAAGACGAGGCAACCTTTCATCAGCAGGCGTAATCGCTTGGATTCCCGAGGCCAGGGGCGTGGCATATCGACTGGTCTCCCTGGTATCGCGCCACCCTCTGAAGACACAAGCTGTTCACAGCAGTGAGTGTTCCTTTGTGTAGCACGCATACCCCCCTTGCAGTCTTTTTATGTGTACGCGCTTGCCACATGCATCGTAGTTTGCATTGCTGTGTTAGTTTGCTTGCCCTCTATGTAAGAGGTATACCAACCGTGCAGCGTTGCG
>CAUYUJ010002829.1:52500-56438 GCA_963575745.1 Prorocentrum cordatum | reverse complement strand
CGTGCGTGCGGTGTTGTGTTTTGTGAGACTGAGGTAGTGTGTGGGTGTGTGTGTTTGTGCGTTTGTGCGTTTGTATGTGTGTGAGGGTGTTTTTTGTGTGTTGGTGTGGCGCTTCGTGTGCGTGTGCCGTGTGCGGTGTGCGGTGCGTGTGTGTGTGCGTGTTCGTTGCTTGCTTTTGCGTGTGCGTGTGCGTGGCGTGTGCGTGTGGCGTGTGCGTGTGGTGTGGTGTGCTTCTGCTGTGTGTGTGTGTGTTTGTGTGTGGTGCGCGTGTGCATGTGCGTGTGCGTGTGCGTCTGCATTTGCGTGCGTGTGCGTGTGCGTGTGCGTGTGCGTGTGCATTTGCGTGGGCCTGTGTGCGTGTGCGTTTACGTGTGCATGTGCGTGTGTGTCTGTGTGTGTTCGTGCGAGCGAGCGAGCGTGCGTGCGAGCGTGCGTGCGTGTGCGTGTGCGCGTGTGCGTGTGTGCGTGTGTACGTGTGTGTGTGTGCTGTGCGTGTGTACGTGTGTACGTGTGTGTGTGTGTGCGTGTGCGTGTGCGTGTGCGTGGGTGTGCGTGTGAGTTTGTGCGTGTGTGCGTGTATGCATATGTGTGTATGTGCGTGTGCGTGGGTGTGTGTGTGTGTAAGTGTATGAGTTTGTGCGTGTGTGCGTGTGTGCGTGTGTGCGTGTCCTGTCCCTCTTCTTGTCTTTCCTTGCCCTTGTGGTGTGTGTGTGTGTGTCGCCTCCTCTCTTGCCCTCGGTTCTCCCTTCTCCGTCGGTCGGGCCGTTGTCCCTTGCTTCCGTCCGTCTGTCTTCCTCGGCCGTTTGCTGTCGCTCCTCGCTCCTCGATTTCATCTTCGCGTTGCTTGGCCCCTCTTGCTCTTGTCTCGCTGGCCCCTTATCGTTTGAATTCTGGCCGGCTTTTCGCCTGTGCTACATCGTGTGAGGGCCCTTGCCTTGCCCATCTTCAGCTTGCCCTAGCCGGGCCATCACTACCGAACGGCCGTGCAGTTTTCTTGCCACGTCCGCGTCGCTCAAAAAGTGTGTGTGTGAAAGAGAGAGAGAGAGAGAGAGAAACAGACGCAATTCCCGTTCCCGAGGGGCCGTTTTTTTCAGCACTGGGCATAGCGTGTCACGGCATCTCATCTCGGGCACGTCACGGGTTTGACAGGTTCCCCTCCGCCTTCGGGGCCGCGGGCATTCTGGTCGAAAAGAAACCGGCTTGTTATTCACGATGTAGAATGATGGCGGAAAGGCAAGGACAAGAACAGAGAAGATAAGATAATATGGTTTAATTCTTGCTTCATCGACTTTTGTCTTGATTCCGACCTCATTGATTTAATACTGGTTTTTTGTTGATTTAACGTTGACTCAATTGTCGACTTTCCCATAACTTCAGTCTGACGAACTAGCAGACTTTGAGCTGGGCCACGACCCACCGGGCAGCCCCCGCTCAACCGGTGGTGCGTGGGGGGCGGCGCAGTGGCCGCTGGCAGCGCCAGCCACTTGGGAAGATTATCCGCTGGCTGGGCTCACAGTTGGGGTCACGACGCGGGTGGGGCGTGGGGCGGGGGTGGGCGTGCCGGGGCGAGTCCTGCTTCACAGTGGAGTCGGGGGAGTTCTGGGGTGAGTCCTGCTTCGCGGTCGGGTCGAGGGATGGGCAAAGTCGATGATCATGCTGATGCAGGCTGTGCGTGCGTGCGTGCGTGCGCGGGTTCTGCATGGGTGGGTGTGCGTGTGCGGGCGGGCTCGGATCCTGCCAGGAGCGCCACGGAAGAGACGGTGCGCATCTCCAGGTGAAGATCGGGGGATGGCTTCGGATGGTGAGGAGGGGGGAGGCGGGGAGTCTGTGCCCACGGATGTGACATGGTATGGGATCATTTTGGGCACGGTGCGCCGCATGACCCAGCATGCCTGCTTCTGGCAATATTCAAGTGTGTGTGTGTGCGTGTGCGTGTGCGTGTGCGTGTGCGTGTGCGTGTGCGTGTGTGTGTGTGTGTGTGTGTGTGTGTGCGTGTGCGTGTGCGTGTGCGTGTGTGTGTGTGTGTGCATGTGTGTGTGTGTGTGCGCGCGTGCATGCGTACGCGTGTGTGTGTGTGTGTGTATGTATGTGTGCGTGTGTGTTTGTGTGTAAGACCGTTGGTCGCTCGTTGAGCTGTTGCATGCTTGGGCCTCACCGAGGACTCCCTGCTTGCATGGTGGAGCCTTCGAGCGAAGGCCCCCTTTCCGCCAGTCCAGCCGATTCCACGCACTTGGCAGAGAGAGGCGGCTCGGATTCCGATGAAGACAAGGCTGGCGATTAGCCGGCCGCTCTGCCAGTCCACACCACCAGGCCAAGCCAGACGTTGTGTTTCCCTGCTTGGAGAAGACCTGCCAATAGAGATGGGAGAGAGGGAGGGGTACACTCCTCACGGGGGCGCCCTCGACGAGGAGAGTGAGGAGATGGCGGAGGGCGAGGAAAAGAGAGAAAGAGTAGGAGGAGAGGGAGAGGGATATGAAGTAGCAGAGGGAGCATGAGTGGAAGGAGGAGAGGAAAGAGGAGATGACGGAGGAGAGGTATAATGCAACTGATACTGATGATGCTGTTGATGATGATGCTGTTGTGATGATGTTGATGGGGGTTATGGTAATGGTGATGCTGCTGATGATGACGATGACTGCTGCTGATGATAATGCTGGTGATGATGATAAGGATGATGATGATGCCGATGGTGGTGATGATTCTACAGGCTTACGCCACATCCGCCGACCCCTTCTGTGACTGTTGCGAGGCCAGGAGTTTCTGGCCAGCGGCGTCTTGTGTGAGGGTGCGGTGTCGCGCGCGGGTGGTGGCAGATACGTAGGGGGTCCACATGTTTGCGTGATGCCGGTGGTCTGGGGCGTGTTTTGCGAGCGCTTTGCGTGCTGTGCACCCGGGTGCGGGGTGTCCTTCTGGGAGGTCGGCCTCTCGCCCCTTAACCAAGTGGAGGAGCACCGGAAGACGAAAGGAGCAAGAGTAGCGTGCGGAAGGTGTGATCAGCGAAGCATCACCGCGAAAGATGTGGCAGATGAGTCGAAACGGGTGAAGAGGCTGTTGACGTTCGCAGCGCGCACGAAACAGTTCGCGTAGCAGCAGCACGTCGCGTAGCACAGCGCCGAGCAAGATTGTGAGCACGTCGCGAGGAAGAGCAAGGCTGCATGCGCGGAGTGCATTGCAGTTGGCTTGACGGCTCGCAATGCGGAAGCGTCTGGTGGTCTTTTGGAGGCCTCCTGGGGGCCTCTTGGGGGCTCCTTGGGGCGTCTTGGCGGCCTCTTGGGGGCCTCTGGCGGCCTCTTGGGGCACTCTTGGGGCCCCCTGGGGCTCGTGGGGGCGGGAAGCTAGATTTTTGAATTTTTGGTTGCCCTCTTGGGCCCCTCTTGGTGCCGTCTTGGGGCCTTCTTGGACCGTTTTGGGGACCTCTTGGGGCGTCTTGGGGCCATATTGGGCCGTCGTGGGGCCGTCTTGGGGGCCTCTTGGGCTGTCTTGGGGCGGTCTTCAGGGCACGAGACGAATTTGTGAAAACTATACGTTTTACGAAGGAAAGGAGCATTTTTTCCCGTCTAGGGACCCTCTTGGGACGCATCTTGGAGGCCCCTTGGGGGCGTCTTGGGCCAGCTGGAGGCCATCTCGGGTGTTTTCGATCGCTCTTGGACCGTGTGGGACCATGTTCAGCTCTCTGGGAAGCCACTTGGAGCGCTCCTGGAGCGCTCTTGGGGCCGTCTTCGGGGCTCTCTTGGGCCGTCTTCGGCGCCTCTTGAGCCGTCTTGGCGCCCTCTTGGGCTGTCTTGGGGCCCTCTTGGAGGCTTCTTGGACCGTCTTGGTGCGGTCTTGGGGGCCTCTTGGGCTGTCCGGAAGCGTCGGAAAGCCCAAAAGGCGAATTTGTGAAACATGTACGTTTTACTCAGGGAACGGGCCAACTTTTTGCGTCCAGAGGCCCTCTT
>CAUYUJ010002829.1:7500-47500 GCA_963575745.1 Prorocentrum cordatum | reverse complement strand
TTCAATTTTTCCGATGCGTGGCCCCCGGGTGTCCCAGGAGGCGTGGACAACTTCTTCCCCAGGGCCGTTTTTCCGTCTGGGTCGGTTTTTGACGGTCCATGGGCCCAGGACCGGCGTCCAGAGGCCGAAAATGACTCCGAACTGGCCGCTCTTATTTTTTCGGAGCGCCGGATCTCTGATTACTGGCGGCTCGATCTTCGAGGTTCTTGGTTTGTGGACGTTTTTCGCCCTCGTCGGGCTTCCCGGCGGGGGCCCGAGAAGGGCATCTTCGGGCTTATGGGGGCCTATCCGGCGCTGTTTCGTCTCAAGCCGGTCCTGAGGTCTTTCTCGGGATGCGACGGTCAAATGCGAATGGTCAGTGCGACCTCCCTCCACTGGTGCCGGGCCTGACATACACGCAGGTTGTATTGCTTATGAGCGACGGCGTCGCCGTGACATGCTGCAACAATGATGACAGTCTGTGCGACGTCCCCGCGCTGTCCGCGGATCTGACCTACACGCAGGTTGCCGCTGGATTGTGCAACACCGTTCTGCTCAGGAGCGAGGGCTCTGCCGTGGCGTGCGGTAGAAATACTGGTGGTCAGGGCGATCTCCTTCAGCTGGTTCGGGACCTGATGGACACGCAGGTTGTCGCTGGGTTCTGCAACACCGTTCTGCTCAGGAGCGAGGGCTCCGCCGTGGCGTGCGGTAGAAATACTGTTGGTGAGTGCGATCTCCTTCAGCTGGTCGTGGACGTGACCTACACGCAGGTTGTCACTGGATTGTGCAACACCGTTCTGCTTAGGAGCGAGGGCTTCGCCGTGGCGTGCGGTACGAATACTGGTGGTCAGTGCGACCTCCCTCAGCTGGTTCGGGATTTGACCTACACGCAGGTTGCGGCTGGAGTGTGCAACACCGTTCTGCTCAGGAGCGAGGGCTCCGCCGTGGCGTGCGGTAGGCATTCTGTTGATCAGTGCGACCTCCCTCAGCTGGTCGTGGACCTGACCTACACGCGAGTTGCCGCTGGATTGTGCAACACCGTTCTGCTCAGTAGCGAGGGCTACGCCATGGCGTGCGGTAGGAATATTGGTGGTCAGTGCGACTTCCCTCAGCTTGTCGTGGACGTGACCTACATGCAGGTTGTCGCTGGATTGTGCAACACCGTTCTTCTCAGGAGCGAGGGCTCCGCTGAGGCGTTCGGTTGGAATACTGTTGGTCCGTGCGACCTCTCTCAGCTGGTTCGGGACCTGATGTACACGCAGGTTGTCGCTGGATTGTGCAACACCGTTCAGCTTAGGAGCGAGGGCTCCGCCGTGGCGTGCGGTAGGACTACTGGCGGTCAGTGTGACCTCTCTGAGCCTGTCGTGGACGTGACCTACACGCAGGTTGCCGCCGGACTTCACTACCCCGTCCTGCTCAGGACCGACGGCGTCGCCGTGCTATGCTGCTGGAATGATGACAGTCTGCGTGACCTCCCCGCGCTGTCCGTGGATCTGACCTACACGCAGGTTACCGCTGGATTGTTCAACACAGTTCTGCTCAGGAGCGAGGGCTCCGCCGTGGCGTGCGGTATGGATACTGTTGGTCAGTGCGACTTCCCTCAGCTGGTCGCGGACGTGACCTACTCGCAGGTTGTCGCTGGATCGTGCAACACCGTTCTGCTCAGGAGCGAGGGCTTCGCCGTGGCGTGCGGTAGAGATAGTGCCTATCAGTGCGACCTCCCTCAGCTGGTCGTGGATCTTTCCTATACGCAGGTTGTCGCTGGATTGTGCAACACCGTTCTGCTCAGGAGCGAGGGCTACGCCGTGGCGTGCGGAAGGAATACTGGAGGTGGGGGCGACCTCCCTCAGCTGGTCGTGGGCATGGCCTTCACGCAGGTTGTCGGTGGATTGTGCGACACCGTGCTGCTCAGGAGCGACTTCTCCGCCGTGGCGTGCGGCAGGGATACTGGTGGTCAGTGCGCCCTCCCTCAGCTGGTCCTGGACCTGACTTATACGCAGGTTGCCGCTGGACTTCACTACCCTGGCTTGCTCAGGAGCGACGGCGTCGCCGTGCCATGCGGCTGGAATGATGACAGCCTGCGCGACCTCCCCGCGCTGTCCGTGGATCTGACCTACACGCAGGTTGCCGCTGGATTGTGCAACACCGTTCTGCTCAGGAGCGGGGGCTCCGCCGTGGCGTGCGTTAGTACTTCTGGTGGTAAGTGCGACCTCCCTCAGCTTGTCCCGGACCTGACCTACACGCAGGTTGCCTCTGGACTGTTTCCAGCTGCCTCCGGCAAGTTCCGCCACCGTGCCAGCTCAGCACCATGAGTTGCAGGATGATGACCGTGATGGTGTGGGTGATGACGATGATACCCGTGGCATTATGAGGAGGATGATGGAGATGATATTGAGGAGGAGCAGGAGGATTGGCGGACATGCGGACGAATCGCATGATAACGACGACGATGATGAGGATGACGCTGTCGATGAGTAGAATGATGATGATGATGATGATGATGATGATGATGATGATGATGACGATGACGATGACGATGAGGATGAGGAGGCCGACGACGATGCTCACGATGATGATGACGATAATGATGACGATGATGCCGACGACGACGAGTGGGAGGAGGAGGAGGGGGGGGAAACGTGGAGGCATCCGAGGAGGAGGAGGAGGGGGAGGGGCAGGAGAGAGGAGGGAGGAGGAGGAGGCGTGGGCGGATGAGGAGGAGAAGGGTATGGCGGATAATGGCGATGACGTGACTGTTGCTGTTGATAACGAGGATGATGATGATGATGATGATGATGATGATGATGCTGATGATGATGATGATGATGATGATGATGATGATGATGATGATGGTGGTAGTGGTGGCGGCGGCGGCGGCGGTGGTGGTGGTGATGACGATGATGATGATGATGATGATGATGATGAGGCGGAGGTTGTGGAGGAGGGGGAAGCGTAGGAGGTCAAGGAGAATAACGCCTTGAAAGGCGAAAAGGTTCTCCGAAAGTTGTTTGGCGGCCTCTGGAACCGTGAGGGGGCCTGTATGTGGTCCCAGGGGTCTCTCGGAATGTCTTGGGTGGGCCGTGGAAGCTCTGGGAGCCTCTTACGAATCTCTTGGAAACTTCTCGGAGAGCTCTTGGGTGCCTCTTAGAGCCTCCTGTGCGCCTTTTTGCACTCTGGGGGGACGCTTGTGGGATCCTTGGAAGCTGGCTTGGGCCCACGTTCAAGGAGATCCATCAGGGTCCTCTTGAGCTCGATTCGCGGCCTGTTGGGGCGTGCTGGAGCTGTCTTGGGGCCGAGGGCCCGACATTTTTGTGCGGGTCCTCCGTTTGGGCCTCCTGTTGGATCCGTCTTGGGAGCCTCTTGAGCCGTCTTGTAGGTCTTTGAGGCCGTCTTGGAGCCCTCCTGGGCCATCTTGGGGCCGTCTTCGGAGCCTCTTCGGACGTCTTGGTCCTGGAGGTCTCTGCGGCGTCGTCGAGCGTTGGGAAGCCGAAAACGCAAAAACCTCGAAAACCTTGAAACACCAAAAGAAAATCAATAATGTTTGCCTCTTGCGGCCCTCTTGGGAGGCCTCATGGAGGCATGTTGGAGCGTCCTGGCGGCTTTTTGGGCCGTCTTGTAGCCGTCTTGTGCGTCTTGGGCCGATCATTCATTGGCTGGGGGCCTTCTCGGGCCGTCTGGAAGGCCTATTGGGGCCCTCATGGACTTCTTGGGGGTTCCCGGGAGCTCCGGGGAATCCCAGGAAGTCCCAAGCGTTCCCAAGAGTTCCCGGGAGTTCCCGGAACTCCCCGGGAAACCCGGGGTCTGGGTCTTATAAACCCTTTCAACCCTTCGAACTCTCAAGCATGCACGTCTGCATGGGCCTTGAGCTTCGACTACGTGCTGAGGGCACGGTGGCGGACCTTTTTATTGCGACAGTGGCGGTCCCGCCCACATGTTTCTCGGTCTTGGTGAGGCTCTTATCAGGCAAGCACGTTGTGCTGGCCGTCGTGGACTGTGACACTATTGGCAGCATGAAGATGCAGATATATGATAAGACAGGAATCCCTCCACAATATCAGCGCCTTGTGTTGTCAGGGCGCGAGGTGGACGATTTTCAAACCCTTTTGTATTACACTGTCCGAAGGGATTCCGTTTTCTACCTCACTGCGGGCCTCCGTGGTGGCATGGACGCAGGTGTACAATCATCGGGAGCCAGGGCGGCATCGCCAGAAGCGGCATGTGGGAGCGATGCGCCTGTGCAGTTCGGTGACACGCCAGTCGGCCGATTTCTGAATCCTTGTCGCTTCGCGTACCCCCACCTGCCTATTCAGAAACTATCCCCTGATAGCTGACAGGAGAAGGGAATCGGAGACACTCATATTGAAACAGCGCGGGCAACACGGGTGAACTCTGAGAGCTCTGGGAGCACATGGTGTCGGTTCTGCTGGTGTTGGAGGTGCTGCTGATGTTCATGCTGCTGCTGATGTTTGGGCTGCTGATTTCATGAGTGCTGGTGCTGCAGGGGCTTCTGCTGTTGCTGGGTCTCCTATCGATGCTGCTGCGAGTGCGTTTGCTGTTCATGCCGTTGTTGCTATTGCTTGTGGTGGTGTTGGTGCCTCTGCTGGTGGCGGTGTCGGTTCTTCTGGTGATGCTGCTTGTGGTGGCTCTGCTGGAAGTGGAGTTGTTGCTGGGGCCATCTTGGGGGTAAAGGCAGAGGAGGAGGAGGAGGAGGAGGAGGAGGAGGAGGAGGACGACGACGAGGAGGATGAGGAGGAGGATAATGAGGAGACGGAGGAGGAGCAGCAGGAGGTGCCGAAGGAGCAGCAGCAGGAGGAGCTGGAGGAAAAGGAGCAGCAATGCGGCACGAGGAAGATGAGTAGCAGGAGGGAACATGCAAGAATGGAGGAAGGAAGGAGAGAAGAAAGGGGGTTTAACAGAGGGGCTGCTCCAGACCATTGACGCCCCAAGGGGCTGATCGGATTCCCCATGCCTGTGGCAGTTGCGGAAACGTGGCCCAACTGAGAGAGCGCTGGAATTGAAACGAATTCGTGGGCAACTGGAATGTTCATACTGCGACCAGTTGCTTGTGACCGAGCGGCCTAAGAAGAAAACGCATACTTACCGGGAGGGTTGTATTGAGTGGAGAAAGGTCACCGCCAGGGACCTGGCCGACGCGGCCGCGTGGTCATCCTCGAGTTCGAAATCATATCCTGCCGGCGAAATCGCAGTGGACAGGATCGCGATGCTAGCCGAGTCCTTGGATCCTGCGAGCATAGATGCTCTCGTCACGCGGTTGAAGGTCATAAGTGATGCCAAGAAAAAGTTTGTTCCGCAGGACGCAGAGGATTCCCCCGGATTGGGCGGGCGTGGGTTTCGCACTGACTTCGACACGCCTTTGACGATCCTGACGGACGCCCAGATGTTACACAAGGATTTTGTGCCACGGTCGACGGTGCCGCGGGAGGTCGGCGCGCTTTCTGTGCGAATAGGGGAGCCGCAGTGGTGGGGGATTGATACGTTCGCGTCACGGGTCGCCGCGATGGTCGAGTGGTTCGACCGGCGGGATCTCGTATCGGCGGCGTTTTTGGACGCGAAGCAAAAGGAAGCGCTGTCCAAGGACATGTGTCTCGTTGCGCGAGTGAACAGGCGGTGCCGCGACGACACGCCATCGTCCCAATTTGCGTACCGACACTACCGGACGCACGTCAGACCCGACGATGACCTTCTTCAGCAACTTGTGCAGCTCATGGTGAACATTTTCATCGTTCGGAATACTCTGTCCCACAGCGTGCGGGAGGACCTGAAAGCTGGTACGTTCGTGTGGGCCCAGGTCTCATTGGAGACGGGCGACGTCACAAATCTGAATGACCTTTTCACGTATTACGCATCGGTGAAAGGCGACGTCTTCGGGACCTTTGTGAATCCGATGCGCCTCCGTAAAGAGATGAAGTTAGAAGGGTTCCATGTGTTTATCGCGGAATTGCAGATGTTCTCTCGTAGAATTCGCGCTCCCTTGCAGGAGCTCGCGTCCTCGTGGGATTTGGCGCATTTCTTTCGCGCCTTGCAGGGCATTCCGGGGCATGGTGGCTCCGGGTTTCGGGCGAAGGAGCTCCTCTCGGACTTCGTGGCCACGTTGCCCGTGCTCGCGCCGCGCATCGGCCCAGTCAATGTTGACTCCGTGACTGCGGCGTTCCAGAAAATTCGCGTTATTGGCGTGGGCCCGTGCCGGACGGCGAATTTTTTGCTGAACCGGCCTTTCTTCCTCAACGAGGAGGCGAAAGCTGCAGACAAGGAAGACGAATACCTCAATGCTTTGACGTTCATCGTCGAGTACCTTCGCAAAAAGTACAAATCGCAGTACGCCCATCGGTCCTTTCTCGACATATGCTACGAGCTATGCGAATACAATAAGCAACTTCTCAGCGTGTACCTGAATAAGGGGAAGCCCTACTCGCCCACCTCTTACAAGGAAGGGAGCGCAAAGCACATGACTCCAGCGGCAGCTCGCGCGGAAGGGGCGGCGTTGCTTGAAGCTCATCAGCGCCGTGAGCGGTGGTTCACGCTGTCTTGTCAGAAGTGGCTCGAGGTGACAGAGTACGAGATGCGCGGGCTGTAGGGCCCGCCGCAGATGTATCCAGCTGCCTGCGGCAAGTCCCGCCGCCGTGCCAACCCATGTGTTTGGGCGGTCTGCGCGCGGGTACGCGCGGATGCCGTAAGTTGTGGACTGTTGCCTCCGTGAGACCCCGTTCCCTGGTGTTTCGGTATGGAGTTCTGGGAACTCGAAGACCACGCAGTGGCTTACAGTTGGCTCCGGGCATTCAAAATGTGGCCCGGGATTTGAGTTCGGAGAACTCAAAGAGCACGAAGTTGTTTACAGTGGGCTCCGAGCATTCACAATGTGGTCCGGGAATGGAGTTCTGGGAACTCGAAGAGCACGAAGTGGCATACAGTTGGCTCTGGGCATCCAGAACGGGGTCCGGGCATGGAGTTCTGGGAATTCTCAGAGCACGAAGTGGCCTACTGTTGGCTCTGGGCATTCAAAATGTGGCCCGGGAATGGAGTTCCGGGACCTCGAAGACCACGAAGTGTGTCACTCTCTGCTTAAAACGGGCTCCTGCGGCATTCCCCGGATCCCGCCCAGACCCCCTTGGGGAGCCATGATGCTCTTTTTAGACGCTATTAGAAACCTATCAGTCTTCGCTGGTAGGTAGTATGTTCCCCAATCAGAGCTTGCCTCTGTAGGGGCCCTAGCGTATTTAAGGGTTAGGTAGGTGAGGCCACCGATTTCGGTGGCCGGGCCCGGGTGCTCCGGTTCCCGGGGGTGCTCGGGTGCCCGGGTGCCCGAGTGCCCGGGGTATCCCGGGTGCACGGATGCCCGGGGGTGCCCGGGGGTGCCCAGAGGTGCTCGGGGGTGCCCGGGTGTGCTCGGGTGTTTTATATACGCCAGCCCTATAGCCCTATCGCCCTGTAGTCCGATAGCCCCATAATAGTCCCGTAGCCTTATAGTCCCATACAGCCGTATAAGTAACCCAATATCCCTGTAGCCCTATAGCCCTGTAGCCCCATGGCCCTATAGCCCCAGAGCCCTGGAGCCCTATAGCCCTATAGCCCTATGGACCTATAGCCCTATAGCCGTACAGACCAACAGCCCAATAGCCCTGTAACCCCATTGCCCTATAGCTTTATAGCCATAGTGCCCTATAGCCTTACAGAACTATAGCCTTACAGCCCTACATCCCGACAGCCCTATAGCCATACGCGCGTAGCCCTATAACCCTATAGCCCCATAGCCCTATAGCCCTATAGCCCTATAGTCTTGTAGCCCTATGGCCCTATGGCGCTATTGCCCGGTAGCCCTACAGCCCCATAGCCCTAGAGCCCCAGAGTCCTATAGCCCTATAGCCTTATAGCGCAATCGCTCATAACCCTTCTGAATGGAGTGCGAGATAAGCTCACATGGGAGGGCGTTCCCCATGGTCTTCGCACGCCATGTATACGGGAAGTAGGGCGAGGAGGAGAAGGAATACGATGGAGATGATGATGATGATGAGGAGGAGGAGGAGGAGGAGGAAAAGAGGGAGGACGAGGAGGTGAAGGAGGAGGAGCAGGAGAAGGCGGAGGAGGAGGAGGAGGACGAAGAAAGCACTTGGCACTCTTCCACGCCTCAACGTGCACCTGGCATTTTTACACGCCTCAATGTGCAGACACGGTGGCGGATCTTCAGCAGGACCCTGGGATGACGAAGGCGGGCTGCGATGACCTTAATGAGCTGTGCGCAAAGGTGGGGGGGACCTGCCCGGACCCCGTTCCCCCATGGGGGGACCGGGGCCCCCGGCGGCTTCCAGACGCCGCCAAAATGCTTCCGGACTGCCTCGAGACAGCCCCAGAAGGCCCCCAAGATCGTTCACGAGAGCCCCGAGACGCCCAAAGATCGCTCCAAGATGCCCAAGATGGCCCCAAGACAGCCCAAGAGGCCTCCTAGACGCGCCAAGAGGCTTCCAAGAGGCGCTCCAAGAGTGCCCCAGGAGGCTAAATTCATTGTTTTTTAAAAGGTTTTTGAAAGTTCTTTGGATTCTCGCCTTTTCGGCAACTGGGCGCCCCAAGACGGCCCGAGAGGCCCCCAAGATCGCCCCAAGAGAGCCCGAGACGCCACCGAGACGGCCCCAAGACGGCCCAAGAGGCCCCCAAGACAGCCCAAGAGGCCCCCAAGACGGCTCCAAGAAGCGGCGCGGACGGGGGATCCCCGCGGATTTTTCGGGCTCTCAGCCCCAAGAGGCCTCCAAGAGGCCCCAAGAGGCCCCCAGGAGGCCCCCAAGAGGCCCCCGAGAGGCCCCCGGAGCCCCCGAGAGGCTCCCGAGAGGCTTCCAAGACGCCCCCGGATATCTTGGGCAGGGGAATCTGTTGTTGTGGTTCTGCGTGGGTATATGGGGAAGGGGGAATCTGTTCGCGCTGTGTTTCGAGGGTATCTTGGGGGAGGGGAATTTGTTGTAGCGTGCGTCGTGGCGATATACGAAAGTCCGGTTGTGGGAATTTGTTTTTGTGGTGCTGCGCGGGTATTTTGGGCAGGGGGATGTTGGCGGCGCCGTGTTCCGCTGTTCTTGTGGGAGTGGGGACTTCGTTGTAGCGTGTGTTGTAGTTATACAAGAAAGTCAGGTTGGGGGAATCCATTTGTATGGTGCTGCGTGGATATCTTGGGGAGCGGGAGTATGTTCGCGCGGTGTTTCGTGGATGCCCAGGGAGAGGGGAACTTTTTGTGGCGTGCTTTGTAGTGATATGGGAATCTGGTTGGGGGAATCTGTTTGTGTGGTGCTGCGTGGACATCATGTGGAGTGGGTTTTTTTCGTGTGGGTTTGGGTGGGTATCCTGGGAGAGGAGAAGTTGTTGTAGCGTGCGTTGTAGTGATATACGGAAGTCTGGCTCGGGGGAATCTGTTGTTGTGGTTTCTGCGTGGATATTTGGGGAAGGGGGAATCTGTTCGCGCTGTGGTCCGAGGGTATCTAGGGGGACGGGAACTTGTTCTAGCGTGCGTCGTTGTGATATAAGAAACTCCGGTTGGAGGAATTTGTTTGTGTGGTGCCGCGCGGATATCTTGGGTAGGGGGAAGCTGGTGGCGCGGTGTTCCGTTGTTCTTTTGGGAGTGGGGGGTTTGTTGTATCATGTTTTGTAGTTATATAAGAAAGTCAGGTTGGGGGAATATGTTTGTATGGTGCTGCGTAGATATCTTGGGAAGGGGGAATTTCTTCGCGCGGTGTTTCGTGGATGCCCAGGAAGAGGGGAACTTGGTGTAGCGTGTTTTGTAGTGATATGGGAATCTGGTTGGGGGAATCTGTTTGTGTGGTGTTGCGTGGACATCATGTGGAGCGTGCTTTTTTCGTGTGGATTTGGGTGGGTATCGTGGGAGAGGAGAAGTTGTTGTAGCGTGCGTTGTAGTGATATACGGAAGTCCGGTTGGGGGATGTTGTTGTGGTCCTGCGTGGATATATGGGGAAGGGGGAATCTGTTCACGCTGTGTTTCCTCGGTATCTTGGGGGAGGGGAGCTGGTTGTAGCGTTGTAGCGTGCGTCGCGGTGATATCCGAAAGTCCGTTTGGGGGAATTTGTTTGTGTGGCGCTGCACGGATATCTTGGGCACGGGGAAGCTGGTGGCGCGGTGTTCCGTTTGTTTTTTGTTGGAGAGGGGAATTTGTTGTAGCGTGTTTTGTAGTTATACAAGACAGTCTGGTAGGGGGAATATGTTTGTATGGTGCTGCGTGAATATCGTGGGAAGGGGGAATCTGTTCGTGATGTCATTCGTGGATGCCCAGGGAGAAGGGAACTTTGTGTAGCGTGCTTTGTAGTGATATGGGAATCTGCTTGGGGGAATCTGTTTGTGTGGTGTTGCGTGGACATCATGTGGAGCGTTTTTTTCCCCGTGGGTTTGGGTGGGTATTCGGGGAGAGGGGAAGTTGTTGTAGCGTGCGTTGTAGTGATATACGGAAGTCCGGTTGGGGGAATCTGTTGATTTGGTTCGCGTGGATATACGGGGAAGGGGGAATCGGTTCAAGGTGTTTTCGACGGTATCTAGGGGGAGGGGAAGTTGTTGTAGCGTGCAGCGTGGTGATATACGAAGGTCCGGTTGGGGGAATTTGTTTGTTTTGTGCTGCGGGATATCTTGGGCAGGGGGAAGTTGGTGGTGCGGTGTTCCGTTGTTCATTTGGGAATGGGGAATTTGTTGTAGCGCGTTTTGTAGTTATATAAGGAAGTCTGGTTGGGTGAATCTGTTTGTATGGGGCTGCGTGGGTATCCTGGCGAGGGGGAGTCTGTTCGCGCGGTGTGTCGTGGATGCCCAGGGAGAGGGGAACTTTGTGTAGCGTGCTTTGTAGTGATATGGGAATCTGGTTGGGGGAATCTGTTTGTGTGGTGTTGCGTGGACATCATTTGGAGCGTTTTTTTTCGTGTGGGTTTGGGTTGGTATCCTGGGAGAGGGGAAGTTGTTGTAGCGTGCGTTGTAGTGACATACGGAAGTCCGGTTGGGGGTTGTTGTGGTTCTGCGTGGGTATATGGGGAAGGGGGAATCTGTTCGCGCTGTGTTTCGAGGGTATCTTGGGGGAGGGGAATTTGTTGTAGCGTGCGTCGTGGCGATATACGAAAGTCTGGTTGTGGGAATTTGTGTGTGTGGTGCTGCGCGGGTATCTTCGGCAGGGGGATGTTGGCGGCGCCGTGTTCCGCTGTTCTTGAGGGAGTGGGGAATTCGTTGTAGCGTGTGTTGTAGTTATATAAGAAAGTCTGGTTGGGGGAATCTGTTTGTATGGTGCTGCGTGGATATTTGGGCGAGGGGGAGTCTGTTCGCGCGGTGTGTCGTGGATGCCCAGGGAGAGGGGAACTTTGTGTAGCGTGCTGTGTAGTGATATGGGAATTTGGTTGGGAGAATATGTTTGTGTGGTGCTGCGTGGACATCATGTGGAGTGTTTTTTTTTTTTTTTCGTGTGGGTTTGGGTCGGGAATCCTGGGAGAGGAGAAGTTGTTGTAGCGTGCGTTGTAGTGATATACGGAAGTCTAGCTCGGGGGAATCTGTTGTTGTGGTTCTGCGTGGATATTTGGGGAAGGGGGGATCTGTTCGCGCTGTGGTCCGAGGGTATCTAGGGGGAGGGGAACTTGTTGTAGCGTGCGTCGTTGTGGTATAAGAAAGTCCGGTTGGAGGGATTTGTTTGTGCGGTGCCGCGCGGATATCTTGGGTAGGGGGAAGCTGGTGGCGCGGTGTTCCGTTGTTCTTTTGGGAGTGGGGAATTCGTTGTAGCGTGTGCTGTAGTTATATAAGAAAGTCAGGTTGGGGGAATATGTTTGTATGGTGCTGCGTAGATATCTTGGGAAAGGGGAATTTCTTCGCGCGGTGTTTCGTGGATGCCCAGGAAGAGGGGAACTTTGTGTAGCGTGCTTTGTATTGATATGGGGATCTGGTTTGGGGAATATTTCTGTGTGGTGTGGCGTGGACATCAAGCTGAGCGTGCTTTTTTCGTGTGGATTTGGGTGGGTATCCTGGGAGAGGAGAAGTTGTTGTAGCGTGCGTTGTAGTGATATACGGAAGTCTGGTTGGGGGTATATGTGGTTGTGGTCCTGCGTGGGTATATGGGGAAAGGGAAATCAGTTCGCGCGGTGTTTCCTTTGTATTTTGGGGGAGGGGAGCTTGTTGTAGCGTTGTAGCGTGCGTCGCGGTGATATCCGAAAGTCCGGTTGGGGGAATTTGCTTGTGTGGCGCTGCAGGGATATCTTGGGCAGGGGGAAGCTGGTGGCGCGGTGTTCCGTTTTTTTTTTGTTGGGGAGGGGAATTTGTTGTAGCGTGTTTTGTAGTTATGTAAGAAAGTCAGGTTGGGGGAATATGTTTGTATGGTGCTGCGTGGATATCCTGGGAAGGGGGAATTTGTTCGCGCGGTGTTTCGTGGATGCCCAGGGAGAGGGGAACTTTTTGTGGCGTGCTTTGTAGTGAGATGGGAATCTGGTTGGGGGAATCTGTCTGTGTGGTGTTGCGTGGACATCATGTGGAACGTTTGTTTTCGTGTGGGTTTGGGTGGGTATCCTCGGAGAGGGGAAATTGTTGTAGCGTGCGTTGTAGCGATATACGGAAGTCCGGTTGGGGGACCCGTCGTTGTGGTCCTGCGTGGATACATGGGGAAGGGGGAATCTGTTCGCGCTGTGTTTCGAGGGTATCTTGGGGGAGGTGAACTTGTTGTAGCGTGCATCGTGGTGATATACGAAAGTCCGGTTGGGGGAATTTGTTTGTTTGGTGCTGCGCGGATATCTTGGGCAGGGGGAAGCTGGTGGCGCGGTGTTCCGTTGTTCATGTGGGAGTGGGGAATTTGTTGTAGCGTGTTTTGTAGTTATATACGAAAGTCTGGTTGGGGGAATCTGTTTGTATGGTGCTGCGTGGATATGCTTGGGAGGGGGAGTCTGTTCGCGCGGTGTGTCGTGGATGCCCAGGGAGAGGGGAACTTTGTGTAGCGTGCTTAGTAGTTATATGGGAATCTGGTTTGGGGAATATGTTTGTGTGGTGTTGCGTGGACATCATGTGGAGCGTTTTTTTTTTTTTTTCCGTGTGGGTTTGGGTGGGTATGCTGGGAGAGGGTAAGTTGTTGTAGCGTGCGTTGTAGTGATATACGGAAGTCTGGTTGGGGGAATATGTTGTTGTGGTTCTGCGTGGATATATGGGGAAGGGATAATCTGTTCGCGCTGTGTTTCGAGGGTATCTTGGGGGAGGGGAATGTGTTGTAGCGTGCGTCGTGGCGATATACGAAAGTCCGGTTGTGGGAATTTGTTTGTGTGGTGCTGCGCGGGTATCTTGGGCAGGGGGATGTTTGCGGCGCCGTGTTCCGCTGCTCTCGTGGGAGTGGGGAATTCGTTGTAGCGTGTGTTGTAGTTATATAAGAAAGTCTGGTTGGGGGAATCTGTGTGTATGGTGCTGCGTGGATATCCTGGGAAGGGGGAATCTGTTCGCGCGGTGTTTCGTAGATGCCCAGGGAGAGGGGAACTTTGTGTAGCGTGCTTTGTAGTGGTATGGGAATCTGGTTGGGGGAATCTGTTTGTGTGGTGTTGCGTGGACATCATGTGGAGCGGGTTTGTTTCGTGTGGGTTCGCGTGGGTATTCTGGGTGATGAAAAGTTGTTGTAGCGTGCGTTGTTGTGATATACGGAAGTATGGTTCGGGGGAATCTGTTGTTGTGGTTCTGCGTGGATGTATGGGAAAGGGGGCATATTTTCGCGCTGTGTTTCGAGGGTATCTTGGGGGAGGGGAACTTGTTGTAGCGTGCGTCGTGGTGTTATAAGAAAGTCCAGTTGGGGGAATTTGTGTGTGTGGTGTTGCGCGGATATTTTGGGCCGGGGGACGCTGGTGGCGCGGTGTTCCGTTGTTCTTTTCGGAGTGGGGAATTTGTTTTAGCGTGGTTTGTACTTGTATAAGAAAGTCTCCTTGGGGAATAGGTTTTTTATGGTGCTGCGTGGATATCCCGGGAAGGGGGAATTTGTTCGCGTGGTTTTCTCGAGGATGCCCAGGGAGAGGTGAACTTTGTGTAGCGTGTTTTTTAGTGACACGGGCTTCTGTTTGGGGGAATCTATTTGAGTTGTGTTGCGTGGACATCATGTGGAGCGGGCTTTTTTCGGGTGTCTTTGGGTGGGTGTCCTGGAAGAGGGGAAGTTGTTGTAGCGTGCGTTGTGGTGATATACGGAAGTCTGATTGGGGGAATATGTTTGTTCGGTGCTGCGTGGACATTATGGGGTGCATTTTTGTCCGTGTGTTTTTTGGTGGGCTTCCTGGGAGTGGTGAATTTGTTGTAGCGATTTGGTTGCGTGGTGTTTCGTGAGTATCCTGGGAGAGGGCAATATGTTCTCGTGGTGTTTCGTGAGGATCCTGGGAGAGGGGAATTTGTTGTAGCGTGCAGTTGTTGGGTACACGAAATTGTAGTTGCGTGGTAGTGATACACGAGAGTCCGGTCGGGAAAGGTCCGAGAGCGAATTGGTGGCTCCAGCCTGGCAGGTATGACGAAGGGGAAGTGTTTTCGCCAGGTCGCCGCGTTCCGCTTTCCGCTGTGAGTGTAGCGTCCAGATGCCACGCTCCGCAGGTCATGGGTCATAGCGTCGCGGAAAGTCATGCAAATCCTTTAAGCGTGAGCGATGATCGTTCGCAATCTTGGGGTTGACGAGGGGGAATTTGTTTTTCTGTCCTTTTAAGGAGACACACAAATTCCCCCCCCCCATCGGTTCACTTTGGCTGACATTATGTCGCCGCAGAAGGGAAGAGGGGAAGGGAGGCTGGGATAGGACGAAGGAGAAAGTCCAGGAGGGTAGGGATACCGGGACGGGTGGAAGGAGACCGGGACGGGTGGAGGGGAAGGGAGGCTGATGGACCCCGGCAGGGGTGGGGATCGACTTTCAACGGATTTCGTTGATTTTGACTAAGAAGGTTGACGTCCAGGTTTGACCTTCGAGCCTCGACGTTCGAGGTTCGCGGCTTTCTGGCCTTTTGGGGGCTCTCCTCGTCGTTGCAGCCTGGCGCAGGTCGAAAAACTGGTGCGTTCGGACCACGGGAGACCTCAGATCTGGAAAAGACTTCAAGAGCAGAGGGGAACGATGAGGTACTGAACATGACAGGTCCACGAAACATTGCCGTACCATCGGGAATTAGAGGCCGCCTTGAATTCTTGACGCTTCGCGTATCTCCACCAGCTCATCCAGGAACGATGGCCAGGAGAGCTGACGGGAGATCGTTGACTTGGGAGATCTCTGGTAGCGAACGTTGAATTGGGTGATCTCTGGTAGCGAAGGGTGCGGGTGTTGCTGCTGGTGCCCCTGCGTTTTATTTCAGGAGAAGCTCGTTAGGGCGCTGCCGGGCAAAAGGATTCTTCCCTTCCCCCGGATTGGCCAGAGGTTGCCGGGGGTGTCTCGCCGTCGTGTCCCGATGGTGTCGCGCGGTGCCTCCTCTGTCTTCGATCCTCGAAATTTGCGCCGAACATCGAGCATATTGGAGACTGCAGCGGGGTGAAGAGCGAGAGAGCCAGGGAGATTCACATTGAGATGCATAGTGGCCTGCATGTTAACATGGATAGTGCGATGGATGGTGAGATAGATTCCGAGATCGGGCTTGAGGTACACCTGGATTTTTATTGTAATCTTACGTGCACTTGTAAGGCCAGTTCGAGCCAGAGGCGATATTATAATAGGGTCGTCATTGGAGGGGGTCATGGGGTTGTCTTGGGGTTTTATTGCGGGCTTATCGGACGCTCGGGAGGGCCTCTTGAGACTACGTCTTCGAGGCAATTGGTCAGTAAGGGCGGGTCTCCGATGTCGCTCTCCCGTAGGAGCCCTCAAGACCTCCTCCTGGGGCCTTTCTGGAGGGCCTTTCGGTCCTCTGGCGATCGTGTTGAGAAGGCCTTCGGGCTGTGTTGGGGCAATTGTGGGGCCCTTTCGCGTCTTATTATAGGGGAAGCTTCTCCTATAGCACTTTGGGGTTCAAGGTGTTGCTGTGTAGTATCCGTACACCTCAACCTGCACAAATGAACACGTCCCTCGACTTCGCCGGGGTGTTGGCTGGAATGATCGACGGGCAGGGGCGCGATGACCAAGCTCTGCAAGCAGGCGTGGCTCTCCTCAAGCAGGTCCCGAAGAGCATGATGTTGGAGGCTGATGTGAAATGCCCTCAGGATGAAAGCTTGGATGCATACGAGGCCTGGCAGAGCGCCATCGACAAGATGCAGCGGTATTTGGAAGACTCCAACACCTTCACGCTGGTCCCGGAGACTCAGACTCCAGAGATCGTTGCCAGGTTGATCTTGCACGCGAAAGTTGCACCGGTATCTGATCGGCGTCGTTGTCGTGAGTGGGTGGAGGATAACATGCCAGCTACGTTGAAGGGAGGCTTGAAGAAGGCAATTCCTTTGCCATCCGGCCGTGAGGTGCGCATGACGTTCCTGGGCATCACGAACACCGCCTTCGACGCCGCTGTGACGCCGGCTCTGGAGGAGCTGGGCCGGGTCCAGAAGTTCTCGACGGCGGAGTCAGCAAACATCGTGAAAAACGACCGTGAACTGAGGAATTCGAAGGCGGCGGCGGCAGCAGCCGTGGGTGACGTTGGCGGGACGAAGTCATTGCTTACCCGCGCTCTCGACATGGCGGGGGAGGGAGGCCGTGCGTCGAAGAAACGCCGCATGGCGCAGATGGTGGTGCGGACTTTGGATCTATCGCAGCGTGTGGCGGCGTCGGGCCTCCGCGAGGCTAAGGAGCAGCCGGACTCGGACACCGAGTGAGCAGTCTGAGCTCAGAAAGCAGAAGCCGACGCATTTTCGCAGCCTGGGGCAAGGGCGTCATTTGCAGCAGCCCTGGCGCACTCGTCCGCTTTGCGCGCGCGGGCGTCTGTAGCGTTGTCTTCTCTCTGTCGCAGCTAGCATGTCGCGGCTTGCGACCAAATCGATTGATCTCATGAGTCATGAGGCCCGCACGCGACCAATACGGCGCCTGTGCGAGAAAGGCCTCACTCTGTAACGTTAGGCATCGGTCTGCGCGGGGCGGCCCGCCCATCGCCCTCATTATATCCTTCTTCTTCCGCGTTGGGGCCCGCCCCCTCTTACATGAACCCTTACCACCCATCGCGCCCCTATCCTTCCGCCTGGAGCGCTTGCAGGAAAGCTCGGCCATGATAGTGACTCTGGGCGCATCGCGACTGCGCTCTGTCGAATAGACGGAGCTTGTTTCGAGGAGACCCGTCGTTCCCGACACTCACGGTGCGGGCGAAGGGGCCACAAACAAATCGTTACTCTCTGAGGGAGCGCGTTGAGGAGCGTGAGGAGTTAACTGGAACAGGTTGGCCGTGTGCGGGGCAAGGGACTTCGGCCTGGGGGGTGGGCGATCAGGGAGGTCGCTCCCGCTTTCTCCGCTCGAGCGCCCTTCCCCTCTCCGCAGACATTTGGCTTGTGAGCTCGCGGTCCGTTTCCCGCGACCGCTGTCGACAGCGCTCCCTGCGCCGTCTCAGGATGGCCGTGCCCCCGCAGATGGTTCGGCGCCAGCGCCCTCGCGTGGAGCCCGGGGTAGGCGCTCCAACGCGGGTGAGCGAGCAAGTGCCAGAAACCACGGGGCCAGTGTCACCTACCCACATGGTCTCGGACCTCACCGCGACCTCCGTGCCGGACATGGTGCTGCGTCTGCTGAAGTTCTACACTCCCTGGAAGTCGGCGAAGGGCACCAAGGGCATCCGCAAGGTGAAGTGCATCGACGCCGACGGGAAGGAGATAGCGCTCAAGTCGTTCGACTCGAAGGCCGTTTCAGTGTTTTCCTGGGGACAAGAGGGCGACAACATTCTCGTCAACGGTTTGGAGGCGTCGAAGTGGGGCGACGAGATTGATCTGATCGTTCGGGCCGACTCGAACATCAAGCGGGTGCGGCCGGAGCACATGAATGGTTGCCGCGAGCCGGCGCAAGACACCTTCGTGGTGGACGCGCTGGGGGACGGGGCAGCAGACGGGGAGCTGGTGAACGTCTTCGGCAAGATCGTGTCGTGCACTCCTGTTGGGGCCACCGACCAGGAGAAGCCGCGGCGCCTGATGTCCATCGTGCTGGAGGACGATGCCGGGCGCGGCCGCATTCGGCTCTGGGACGAGGTGGCGGACTCTGCAACGAAGCTGGTGAAGGTCGGCAATCACTTCCTCGTGCGCGGGGTGAGGGGCAAGAACGGCGTGTACCACGGTTTCCCCGGCACCGCCATCGCGTGCGCCGCGCCGCCGGGGTGGGCACTGGACCCGGGCCTTCAAATCTTTTGGGGTAGGGGAGGCATCGATAGACGAGGTATGTTAGTGTCACCAGGGGGCTTGGATGGGTGTGGGGGGGGGGGGGGGGGGGGGGGACTGGGGGCGGGGGCGTCGCTCTCTCCGCTAGGACAGCGCTGCGGCGATCCCAGGCGCCGAAGGGGGGTCAGGCGGCCAGAGCAGCAGGAGCGGCGGGCCGCACGAACCTGTGCCGGCGCCGCAGCAGCCCGCGGGGCCGGAGCTTCCGCCATCGGAGGTGCGCGCTGTGGCGGCAATCCGAGAGCAGATTGCCATTGTGCAGGGGCGCATTCCGCACACGCCCGTGGCCGAGCTCCCGACGCTCATCGGGACTCTGACGGCGTTGTACCAGGACTTGGAGAATGCGGGCAGCACGCCGGCGATTCCAGGCGCGCCAGCCGCAGGCGCGGCGGCGGGGCTCCCTGCCGGAACACCCCCCTCCGGCCCAGCAGCCGTCGCAGCTGACAACGCGCGTGCTGAGGGGCGGGCGCCAGAGCCGCGCGGAGACGAAGACGCGGGAGGTGATCGTTCCGCCGCGGTGGGAGGGCCGCCCGTCGACTCGGCGCCCAGTGCAGCGCCCGCGGAGGAACCGGCGTCCCCGGCTGACGCATCGGAGGATCCAGGCGGGGTCGGCGGCCGCGTGTCCGGTGGCGGGGTCGAAGATGCAGTTCGCGCGGAGGACGAGTGAAGCGCGTAAGCTTTCTGGGACAGGCGGGACAGAGAGGGAAGGTGAGTTGGTGCGATAGGGGAGGGGAGTATGGGGGCAGGGTTTGGGCGGGCTGCGTAGCGAGCACTTTCCTCTGGCTCCGCGCCCTATGTATGGGCGCTGCAGAAGAGGCGGCGACGAACGCGTTGCTCAGAAAACTCTCATGGGCAGCGCGTGTTGTTTTTTACCCGACGGGGAGACCCCGTTGCGGGCGCCAGCAGGAGGAACTTTGAAGCACGTCGCTTGTCTTCCTCGCCCGGGCGCTTCCGTGTACAGCCGTTACCGTTATTTGTTCCAGCTTCCGCTCTAATCGGTTAATCTTACCGGGGCCGCACGCGGCCAACACGGCGCCTGTGCGAGAAACGCCCGCAATCTGTAACATTAGGCATCGATCCTTAGACATCGCCGCTCAAATCGGTTAATCTTACCGGCGCCTGCGCGCGGACTTTAAATACTTCAGGCCCGCGCGCGGGCTCGGAATATCCCTGCGCTGGAGCCCCCTCCCCTCTTACATGAGCCCTTACTACCTTTCACGCTCTCATCCTCAAGCCTGGAGCGCCTGCAGGCAGCTCGGCCATGCCAGTGACTCTGGGCACAGTGACCACTTGACCAGACCTGTCGGACCCGAGACTCACGGAGTAGGGGAACAGGTCGGAGTCGTGTCTTGGGGGGACTTGGCGTGCTGAGGGCTCCCGAAGATTTAACGTCAGGAGTAGGAGGAGGATCGGTCCTCGATCCTCGATCGTGGGTCCGATGGCCCCCGGAGGCCTCCGACCTTATCTTCAGTATCGATATCGCGCCTTGGGTTGGTTTGTGAAGGCCCCTGGGGCCCGAAATGGGCCTTGGAACCCGCAGGCGAGGTGTCGGAAGCCACGAAGAGTCTATGGCAAAGCAAATGTATCGGAGGGCCGCGGGGGACTTCCGGGGACATTCGGGGATTTCCTTGAGTCCCTTTCCAGCTCCTCGCCCTGCTGCTTCTCGCCCTCCTCCCCCTCCTCCTCCTCTCGCCTTCTCCCCCCTTGTACCTCTCTCTTTGCTTCCGTCATCTCGGTGTTTTGTCCACCCGCTGCTTCCCCCTTCCGCCTCGTCGTCTTGGGGCCTCTGAGGGGCCTCTTGGTACCTCCTGGGGGGTTCTTAGGGCCGAGGGCTCGAAATGTTGTTCCGTGTTCCCCCCCCCTGGGGCCCCTCTTGGGGCGTTCTTGGGGCTCTCTTGGGCCGTCTTGGAGGCCTCTTGGGCCGTCTTAGAGCCGTCTTGGGCCGTCTTGGAGCCTTTTTGGGGGCCTCTTGGGCCCTCTTGAGGCGGTCTTGAGGGCCTCTTGGGCCGTCTTGGGGCGTCGGGAAGCCGAAAAGGTAGAAGCACCAAAATCTGACCAAAACCTCAGGGAAAGCAATGAAGTTTGCCTTTTGGGGCCCTCTTGGGAGTGCTCTGGGAGGCCTCTCCGGGCGTCTGGGGGCCATCTTGGACGTCTTGGAGCGATCTTGTGGCATCTCGGACCCCTCGTGTACCATCGTGGGGGCCTCTTGGGGGCGTCTTGGTCCTTCTTGGGGCTTTCTGGAGGGCTCGAGGGCGGCTCCCAGGAGGTAAACCATCTCTTATCCGAGTCTGCCAGGGATCGCCTGGGGTATTTTTCCTCAGGGGACCCCCAGGGGCCGCCCCGCGCGCGCGAAGTAGAAATATTGTAAAGCAGTTACCGGAGATCTTCTTGGGCTCAAAGAGTCTCGATCGCAGGGCTTCAAAGAGTCTCGATCGCAAGTGTGCCAGTCGGGTACGATAGCGTGCGTAGTATAGGATAGCCCATGGTAAGATCACGTGGTTTCTCTATCCGTCATCATGGATCCGTTTCGACGCGTTCTGTAGGTCTATGTTCAGTCGCGTGCTTCTGGTCCAGACGTCTTGTCATCAGCCCAAGGCTTCCTGATACTCCCGGTGTTCCCACAGGTGTAGGTCCCCTGGATGGTCCACCGTGATCTCCGAGCTGCCTCTTTTTTTCAGTCTCGCTCGCCATCCGTACGCCCTTTCATTTTTAGCAGTGTTGAAGGGGGATGAGAATGCGGAAGATGAACAGGAGCATGAGGTAGACGTCGAAGCGTGGTGGGGAGGGGAGGAATGGCGAGTGGAAGTGAGGACGGCGAGGGGGGTAACAGGAACGCCATTTGGTGGACATAATGCGGAGGAGACGGACGAGGAGTGGGGAACAGTTTACTTATCGACGGCGCGCTCTCAAGCCATCAGTGGCTGCTCACTGCTTCTGTCGGGAACTTGCCCCGGACCGAGGGCGCGAACGCCGGTGGAAGCCATGGCGAAACGGTTGCCGACTTACCGTGAAAGTCGTGGGGTGCCGACTGTCCGTATCAGTCGTGGGGTGCCGACTTCCCGTAAAGTCGTGGGCTGCCGACTTGCCGTAAAGTCGAGGTGCCGATTGGCACTTAGCGGGTATAACCCGTGCCCTCCGGGGCGTCCCCGAAAGGGGTTATCTGGTCGAATTTGGTTGTCAGTTGGTGCTGGTGGGCGTTGTTGCGGTGATGGTTTACCGGGAGTCTCCGCCGTCGTGGTGGACCTTCCGGTGGCGGTGGTCGTGGCGTCTGCGGTGCTGCCGCCGTGAGCCGCCGTCTTAAGGGCGTTGCTGTTTGCCTTTGTCGTGGTGGCATTGCGGGTTGTCTCTCGGGTGTTGGGTGTAGTGCTCGTGTCGGCTTCTCTTGGCGCGGAGTCGTTGGCTGCCGCTATCGTGGTGGTGGGGCAGCGGGGTCGCGCCGTCGTGCGGGCGGTGATTGTGGTCACAATCGCGGTGGTCGCACTGGTGCCGCGTGCGCCTACCATCGTTGTGGTGGAGGTGGCGTTCGCGGTCGCCTTGGCGGGAACGCCGCCAGTCGCAGACGGGGTGCTCGTTCGAATTCAGCTGCCGTGTGCCGTACTATTGGCCGCGGGTTTTTTGTCGGCTTTCCGACTGGCGCTGCCGGTCGCCGCCGCGGTTGCGGTGATGACGTTGCTGTCTCGTGCTGTTGTGATGGTGGTGGTGATCCCAGGCGCGGTTGTCCTTCAGGCTCTCTCTCGGGGTGCTGTTGTGGTGGTGGGTGCCAGTGCCCTGGCGACGGTTTCTCGTTCAGAACGCCTTGTCGTTGTCACTGGCAGGTGCTGTGGTCTGCTAAGGTTTCCCTGCATCAATGGCTCCTGAATCGCACGCCGTGTTTCGACGGTCGACGTGGCCGTGGGAGTGCATATCGCAGTCGTGTTTCTCGATGTGGTGCTGCTGCTGGCCGCTGTTTTGGCGGTGGTGGGGCCGTTTGTTGTCGACGTTGTGCCATCGTTTGCGGTAGCCGCAATTGTGATTTTCGGGGTGGTGAGGCGTCCGGCCAGAGTCGCGCTAGTCCGAATTGTAATCGTCGTGTTGCTGTTGGCTGCCGCCACTGTGGCGCTACAGTTTGTCGCGCTCGTGCCGCTCGTTATGGGCTTGCTATTGTCTTCCACTGCGGCGGCGGTGCAGGCCGCAATAGGTGTCGTGATGGCGCTGTTGGTCGCAGTTATGAACGTCGGTGTGCTGGTCGGCGTGGTGGTGTTCGTAGTAGGTTTGGTTTTGGCCGTACTTGTGGGATTGTTGTCGCTCACGGTCGTTTTGGCGACGCTGGCGTTTGCAGTCGACAGGGTGGCGCAGTCGTTCGCATTTGGCATGGCGGTGATGCCTGCGGTCGTGTCGAGCAGGTCTGGATTGCTGCCATCGGTCGTTGTAGAGGGTGCGTTGTCCGGTGCTACCATAGCATTGGTGTTGGCCACGCGTGTTTGTGGGTTTCTGTTCGCTGTGACGTTGCAGCTGCCCATCGTCAAACAGGTGGCGGTGTTCCCGGTCGCCGCTGTGGAAGTGCTGCTAGTCACAGTCGCTGTGGCGGAGTGGATGTACCCGCGGGCTACAAATTCCTCGTCTCTGGCCCCGCGCGTGCAGGAGTGTGTCGCTATCGAAGGTTTTCCAAAACGGCTTACGAGCGGCAGCGGGAGCTGAATGTTGCAATGGTGAACAGTCGCGTGGACGCGGGCGCAGTGGATTTACCCGCGGGCTACAAATTCCCCGCCCCGCGCACGCACGCGCATGGTTGCGGAGTCGCAGTGGAACTCCTGGAGGATGCCCGAGGCAGTCGGACAGGGGAAGGCACGTGCGCTTCGCGCGGCGTGTGCTGTTGTTGCATCCTGGTTACCGCGGTGTCGATGGGCGATGATTGTGCGCAACATGCGCGCGGGGGAATGGACCTTGAAGTTCGCTGGGAACGTCTCGTGACCCACGAGCTGCGGAACATAGGTTGGAAGGTATGCGCCGCGTACCCGGTCGAGTGGACCATGGTGGCACCATTCTGGACTCTTGAGGACGGCCGTACGTTCCTGAATGTGCAGTGTTGCCAATTCTCGCAGTTTTCTGGCAAAGTGTGGCCGCACTTTTATTCAAATACTCTGGGTTGTGCATGCGAAACGGTTCGTGGTGATGATCTCTGCCGCTGTTTTTCGGTTGGAGCTGCCCGCTGCCTCTGCCGTGGCACCACTGTGGGCTGCGATCGACGCACTCATGTTTTGGGCATGTACTGTCGTGGCGGCCCGTCCGGTGTTAGCTTTGATATTCGTGGAGGGTTCCACGGCGTGGTGGAGAACCCAGTGCTCGCAGTTTTGCGCTTGTGTGACATGTTGGGGTCCTGCACTGCGCGGAATGCGCTGGAGCTGTGGCAACGTGGGGTACACTGTAGGACTGTCCAAAGCTGCGTGGCATTGACAACCGAGGTGTTGCGACAGGCCTCGGCCGAAGCTGGGGTGTGCTTGCGCGCCACATGGAGTGCAGCCGCGCACGCGTGGCCGTTGTTTCCGCCAAACACAGCGACGCTCCCGCAGCAGTCGGGCGGGGGCGCCGGGCGGGGGAGCGGGCGCGTCGTGCTCGCGGCGGCGTCGCCGTTGAGGCGGTTGGCGAATCCAGAAAATTATTGTTGGATAAACGCAGCGATCCAAGGGATATTGGCGCCGGAAGTCGTGAGGGCAGTCGTTCGGTCTATCCCCCGCGCTCCCCGAGAGACGTGGGACTGGTGGCGTTTTAGTCGGCGAGGGCCTGGGCAGTTGCAAGTGCGCTTGGGGGAGCCTGACTTCGATGCTTTGTTGGGCGGCACCCTGCGAGAGGTTGAGGGCGATGTGAGGGCCCCCCCAATTCTGGCAGAGGCCATCGCAGATGTGTTTTATGAGGGTGAACAAGAGGACGCCCACGAATTTCTCATGGAGTTGCTGGATCCCGACAGAGCCGAGCGGTCGGCGGGCCCTTTTGCTTTCGTGAATGCGGAGGTGATCGAATGCCTCGGCGAGCGCTGCGGCGGGCGCAAGACTGTGGGGGACGCGCGGCCGCAGACGTGTTTGCAGGTGCCGGTTTTGACGGAAGCGGGCATTCTGATAACGACGGCACAGAGAGCGATAAATGAAGCGTACGGTGAGTCGGACATAGCTGCGAGCTATCAGTGGGAGTGCCCCCGCGCGTGCGGCCACGGATCGGCGAGGAAGGTGACGTCCATGTCCGCGGCGCCGGAGGTGTTGTGGCTGCAGTTGAAGAGGTGGACTTGGGACGCCGCTGCGCAGAGGGAGGTTCTTGCTGGACGCTACGTGAGAGCGTGCGAGGAGGTCTCCGCAGGGGGAGAGCGTTACGTGCTTCGAAGCTGCGTTTTCCACCACGGCGCCACTGCGCGGGGCGGGCACTACACGGCGTCTTGCGCCAGTGCCATCGATGGTGAACAGAAGTGGTTGTTGCGGGACGATGGGGCGGTGAGTGTGGCGCGGCATCCTGCAGAAACCGAAGAGTGGCAGGTGGCAGAGGGGGCGAAAGTGTACATGCTGGTTTATGAGCGTGCAACGGTCGGTGGGGCTGAAGCATGTGGCGAATGCGAAAACACGTCGCCGTCCGACGGCAGGGCTATCGGCGCAAACCGGCGCGCGGGCATGGTCAGAGAGACGCAGCGCGCAGAGGGGGGCGAACAGGGGCGACGAGAGGCCGAAACAGGCGATAGTTTGAACGCGACGGCGAAGAGGGCGCGGGTCAGTGATAATGCGAGGCCAGATGCGCGCGAGGGGAGCGCTCAGGAGAGTGGGGGCTGGAATGAGAAGGCGCGCAACGGCGCTGGAGATAGCGCGCTGCTAGGTGATGTGTCTGAGGCGGCGCCGCCACTAACTGGCAATGTGCGTGGGCCACTGGAGGCTGAGGCGCGGAAACGGCGGCGGGCTGGGGCAAGCATGGGCGGCAGCGGCACACCGAGGAAAGGTTTGGTTGCCGCGTGGAGTGGCGGGGGATGTAGCGATGGAGCAGGGTGCGAAGCCGACTGCGCGGCGCGCGCGACTGGATCGGGGGTCTGCGGCGATGGGGTGCTGGTTGGGAGGAAAGGACAGGCGCAGGCACAAGCGGACAGCGGCGGAGAAGAGGTTCCGGTGGCGGATGCGATGCAACAAGCTTTCTACAACGTTGGTGTAGACGGAATGTCGAAAGATCCACGGCGGGCCAGGGAAATCCTCGTTGCAGCGGCTGCGGCCAGTGTGCGGCGTCACCCGACCGTTCCTGCGGATCCAGACGACTCCGCGCAACCGTGGTCACAAGCCCTGGCGGGGGACATGGCCGTGGAGCTGCCAGTCGTGCATTGTGCGTTTGTCGGGTGTACGTGGCAGTCTGCTTCAGCAGAGGACTTGTGCGGGCACGTCCGCGAGGTGCACGGTGCCGTCGTGCTGCCAATCGCCGAATTGATTCATCCAGCGGATGAGGACGAGGATCTCCGTATCACGGCGGCGTACAATGCAATCGTTGCACATGCTGTTCGGGGCGGGGCGCCGCTGTCGGCATACTCCTTGCACAGACGGAGCCTGGCCGCATACGCGAAAGCAACGCAACAGAGGAGCATGGCGTCACCGATTTGTTTTCTGTGCGCGTGCACTTTTCCATGGGTGGAAGGCCGACGGGGGAATCAGATTGCCTGGAAGCACCCGTTTAAGGCAGCCGTCGGGGACCCGGCGCGGGTGATTCGGTTTGGTGATTGGACTATGACGGAAGTGCAAGCGCGGTTCAGCGTCGACGCGTACCTGCGGGACTACTGTCACGAGCCAGGGAACAGCGCATTGGACCTCGAGGAGGCGTGGTATCGGGAAGACTTCACGGACTGGTTCGTGAAAGTGTCGACACCGTGCGGTGAAGTGCTAATTCTGTGTTGCCCCGAAGATCAGCGATGCCACAGGGGGTGCCAGGAGAAGGGAACCGCGTGCCCCGAATGCGAAGTGCCTCTCTGCGAGGAATGCAAGGTAGAGGTGGAAACGCCATACCGGTGGCGCGCTTCCGCAACCCCGGCGGTCCCGCGCCGGAGTCTTGCGAACGACTTGATGGCGTTCTATGCGCCAGATCGCATGTACGTCGAAGGCATGACGGTGATGGAGATGATTTGCTGCAGCCCTTGCATCACGTCGATGATTTGCTTTTCTTTGGAGGTGAAGTATCAGAGCGACCAGGGAAGCGGCACGGGCAGGGAGAACCTGTTTGACAGCGCCGCAGGGTTCCACGACGGGCGTCTGGCGGCGCGCGGGAATGCCACAAGCTTCTTGTTGCCGTGGCAGGGGATATTACGAGAGCTCCGTCAGCTCGAGAAGGAAGGACGCCAGGGCGGCGACTCGGCGGTGCCGATCGTGGGAGAGAAGTTGGGGTCTGTGGTGCAGATCCTTCTGAAAATCAACGACGCCACCAGTAAGGACAACTTGCCGCGGTTCATTCATCAGGCGAATGTGCGGCGCGAAGTTGTGAAGCGCCACATCAAGATGATGAAGCATCGCGGGCACCGAGCTTTCGCGAACGTCAACGTGGAGGCGATGGAGAGAAAGGCGGATCAGTTGCCGCAGGACGGCGTGCCGCCGGAGATTGTCCGGCTGCTGCCGCACGACACAACGTTGGACAAACTTATGGTGCAGAAAAACGCGACGCCCTGTGATGGGGCGCGAGATTCGGTGGGAGCGGCTGCGCGCGACATGGACTTGCGGACGCCGAATGCCGTCATGATGGAGAAGTCGTCGGTGGACGAAGTGGATGCGAACAGATTGAGACAGGGTGCGTTGGAACACGTGTCGGGCAGGTCGCGCGGAGGGCACGGATCTCCAGATCCAGGCGCGAACGGAGTTGTTCAGCCAGGTGCATTGGACGTGGCAGCGAAGAGCTTCGCTCTGCGTCTGGCAAGTACGTGGACAGGCAGGTGCGACAGACCCGAGTGTCCGTGCGGTGGGGAGAGAGACGAGCGCGCTCTGGCGAGGACGTGCAGAACGGGAGACCGTGCGGCGAACGCTGATATGACGACACTGCAGTTTCGGCTCTGGGAGATGCTGGAAACGGACGCGACCCGCATTCGTTACGTGGTTTATCCGGGGCGCGCAATGATGGATCAGTTTGTTCCATGGTTCTTCGGCGTGGCATTCCCATTTTGTTTCAAGTACGGAGTGGGGATGCCGGACATGCCGGAATGGCAAGAGAATGCGCGACACCGACGTGGGCCTGCGGCGCCCCGCGTGGAACTGGCTCTGTGGGCGCGCATCATGACGCGTCGGGTGGAGTCTCAATTCCGGCGTGAGTGGCGGTTCGGCTTCACGCTGTCGTCGGTTTTGTTTCAAAGTTCCGTGAATATGGCCCGGACAGTTCGCTTGGCGGACTACAGGAAGGACGGAGAGACGGAATGCCGATATTCGCAGGGAGAACTGGAGAAGGCAGCTGTGAGCATCGTCGATGCTTTGTATGGTACATACAAGGATCCGTCCACTGGGAAGTCCACGAACGTGCGTGGAGATTTCTCTAAGCTCAAGTTTGTGCAGTCGCTCGACCCGATAGCGAGACGATTGGCTGCAGGGGCCAGTGCGGTCGCTCGGAAGATTGAAGGGACGAACGAGGTGCGGACGCTCATGAGATACGACACGCATGCGGCTCGAATCGCCCATGGGGTGCCGTTATTTTTCACCATGTCTCCGGACGAGCGGCACAACCTGGTCATGGTGCGGTTGTCGCGGTCGCGAAGAAAGGACCCAGTGAATCGTCGTGCTGCGCGGGAACTGCACGGCCCCACGCACGGCGGGTTGTGGGAACCGTCGTTGGCGCACGCGCCAGAAAGATCAGGAGATGACGCAACGGGGCCTTGGCGCGAGCAGGCGGACCAGAATGGACCGGGCACCGAGGGGGCACAGGATGACGACGACGTGAACATGGCAGTGCCTCTCGCGATGTTGGCGGATGCCGTGCCCGCGTCGGACGAGAGAAGGGCAGTGCTCGCCCGGGACCCGCTGGCGGGCGTTGATGGATTTCGCGTCATTGTGGGCCTTGTATTTGAGTACATACTGGGGATGCGGTATTGCCCGAAATGCCCAGATTGTGATTGCGCGGATTTGCTCGGCAGCAACGCTACGGCGGTGGGCGGGTGCTTGGGCCGAGTGGACGGGGTGTACGGCAGCATTGAAGCTCAGAAGTCGGCTGGCAGTCTTCATCTGCACGTGCAGGTCTTCGTGCAATGCTTGCACCAGCACACGCCGTTGCACGAACTGGTCCGGCTGCCGCCTGACGTGCTGAAGAGGCTGGTGGAGGAGTACAAGGCGTACAAGAGAAACGCGAGTCGTCAGGAGTACGCAGACGTAGAAGGATGGAGGGAAAGGAAACAGGAGGTCGAAAAGGCGTGGCCCACGTACCGCGAGACGACGGATCTGGTCGCAGCGCCGGAGTACCTGCACGGCGGACGGGCTGGCGGGATGGGAGAGACGGAAGGAGGCAGCGCGGAAGCCACGAGCGGCCTGACCCCGTGCGTTTCTGATTGTGTTGCAAGAGAAAATGGGAAGGAGGAAGGTGAGGATGGGCGATCGTGGTTGCAGGAGTACCTGGGCGCGTGGGTGCAAAAGGGTCAGGAGTTTCGTCAGAACCACGTGCACCAATGGAGCAAGCGTTTGCAGCGCGTTGTACCGCTGGCGCATTGTCAGAGGAAAGATGATATGACGCAGTGCAAAAGCTTCTTTCCGCGGACGGCGTGGCTGATTGATCGCGCCGTAGTGTTGTGCCAAGGCTTTCTGAAAGAACGCGACATGCCGCGAGCAGGGAGGAGGAATATGACAGGGTGCTTGCACGGACCCATGAACGAAGAAAACCTGAACGGAACGCTGCCAGCGATGCTGAGCGGCGCTGTAGGATTGAATTTCAACAGCGATTTGCAGATCCCGTACAGGTTCCCAGTAACGGAAGCGACGCACGATAGCTGTGTGTGCGAAGAGCGGTGCTGGCAGACGGATAGCCCGATAGACATGGTCCTGGCAGCGCAACGAGCGCAGAATCATTCTGCTGCTGTTGCAGTGCAGCAGCGGGGTATGCGGCGGACTATCAGTGCAAGCGTTGTGCCCCGTCGTTCAACGAGGTGAGGGAAATCAAAAAGGGGCACCACGCGCTGGCGGAGCAGACGAAGGACAGGACCGCGGCGTACAGGGCGAACAGGCACATGAAGAGATTTCTCAGTGACATGTACGGTAGAGGCGTCGCGCGGTCAGCGCAGGAGAGTGCGAATCTGCGAGCGTACAGAGACCCCAGAGACGTGACCGGTGCCGAGAGTATCAAGACTGCGAAAACAGCCATGATCCCGGGAGCAGAAGCCGTGCGCATGGCGGAGCAGATCTGTGCAGACGGGGGCGGTGTTGCCGTCGCGACGTCGGGGGCTCTGGAAGCGGACAAACGCGAAGGGTCGAAAAAGGTACGAATCGTGTCTAAGAGTCCAGTGTACTTGTATGGCATGCGGCCGGTGGACGCTCCTGGTGCGCCCGACTTGGCACACCTATCGTTGTATGAGTTCTTGCGGTATTGGCGCATCGAGTTGGCTGCATTTCCCCGTACCGGAGCAGAGATAGCAGCTGCGGCCAGCGACGATTACCAAGCGCAACTGACGTATTCCGGAATCCAGAAGGTTCGCGATGCTGACCAGGAGAGAGCGAATCCCGACGCAGACGGGGCGCGGCCGGGAGCCCAGTTGACAGCCGGAGTGGATTATGTGATTAAGGAAGAATGGGGCAGTTATTCGTGGGTGCCGTTTCCGGATGTTCCAGAGCTGGAAACTTTGAGACACACGTGGGTGTTGGTGCGGAACGAGCGCCCGAGGAACCCAAGTTTTCATGGAGCGCCGCAGCCGAAACACGGAACGGGGGAGGAGGACAGAAACGGGCTCTTGTTGATGGTATATTTCAGGGCGTTTACACTTCGCGACGATGTCGATTGTGGAGTACCGCACCTGCGCGATTTCCGCGGAGCGCAAGGGTCGTGGGCGGAGGCCTCGTTAGAGTGGTTAAAGAAAGGCATGCCATGTGAAGAAACGAAGAGGTACGTGCAGAACTACATGGGCGTGGTGGACTTGCGACCAGTCACGGAGGAAGATCTCGTGAAGCACGAGGACGAGCTATACAGCGACGAAGAGCTGGATCCGAGGATTGTCGACGCGGCGACGAGACGGAAGACGCACGTGGGAGGTACGTCCATGCAGAGAGAGGACAGGCGGACGAATGTCGATGCAGAGTGCGAAAAGGAGAAAAGCCGGGAGGCCATGGCCAGAGGCGACGCCGTGTGGGGCGCGAGCACCAGTCGGAAGAGCGGAAAGCGCAAGAAGCGCGAAGGGGACGGCGTGTTGAGGTGGGATGACGCGGAAGTTCAGAGGGCGCAAGCGGCGGCCGCGGCGTCAAGAGCCGCAGAAGGAAGCGGCGCGGGTGAGACGGAAGGTGGCCCAGAAGTGGTGGCGGCTAAAAAAGCATCGGCCTCTAGCGTGCGGAAGTGGAGACGAGGGCTGGCGGATAGCGGGTTGAACGCGGGGCAGCGTAGCGTCGTTGAGAAGGTGGCAGATCGGGTGCTGGCGCAAGAATTCGCGGGTTCCGCGAGCGGCGCGAAAACAGGCAAGAGTCTTTCTGATATGCAGCCCCTCGTGTGGATGTTGCATGGTGGCCCAGGGACCGGGAAGAGTTTCGTAATAGACAAGATACGGAAGGAACTGTTCGAAGAAGAAATGGGGTGGACTCACGGCATAGATTTCCAGGTGGCAGCGTTGCAGGCTACAAACGCGTCAGCTCTGGACGGGAACACAATTCACAGTGCATTTGGGCTCGGTGTGAACAAGACGAAGGAGCCGAATGCGGGGGGCGATGCGAGCTCGGAGTCGAAGAAGAAGACGAAGAAGGAGTTGGCCGCGCAGCGCATGTCGCAGTGGAAGTGGCTGATAGTGGACGAGGTCAGCATGGTCAGCGCGAACTTCCTGGCAGAGCTCGAATCGCAGTTGCGTTCGTGCATGTCAGCAGCCAGTGGCGCGAAGGTAGATGGAGACGGCGTGCCCAGGCCTTTCGGAGGCGTGAATGTGTTGTTCTGCGGGGACTTCTATCAGTTGGAGCCGCCGTCTGGGACAGCCATTAATGCGCTTCCGACGTCGTACTTGAAGAACGCGAGAAAATACGCGCCGGGCGCCACGGAGGACCACGGACAGTATATCTTTTGGGGCGCCGGTGGCGAAGGCGCAGTGCAAGGGATGACTGAGTTGACGGAGTGCAAGCGCGTCGAGGACCAGGACGACTGGTTCCTTGGAGTGCAGGACGAGTTTCGCCGAGGCGACTTGTCTGAACGAACGCACAACTTTTTGCATGGCAGACCGACGGACGTGCCGGGATCGTGGGTGAACGGCGCGCCATTGTGCGGGAACCCGCGTTGTCTCGATGGGAAAGAAGCAATTGCGAAGAACAACGATCTAGAATGTGAGGCTTGCAAAGGTGAAAGGCAGAAGAGGAAGCTCGTCGCGACGTCGCCCGAAGACGCGCGGTTTCGGGAGGATAAATTCCTTGACGCTGTCGCTATTTATGCTAATCAGGACATTCGCTGCCACGTCGGGAAGCAGAGAGCTGTGCAATGGGCGAAGGAGCGAGGAGAACAGCTGCTGTGGGTCGCAGCCAGGGACCGCCCTTGCCACGGGGGGGAACAGAGGCGGCCGTACACGGTGGAGGATAAGATACGTTGGCTGGGGTACCACGAGAAGGAGTGCGCAAGCTTGCCTGGCTGGCTGCCGTTGGCCAAGGGGATGCCCGTGGCTTTGGGTGATCACTTGGATCGGTCAAAGAAGCAGCTACTGCGGGGGCGCACAGCGACGATCCATGGATGGGTGTTGCACGAGGATGAGGTCGTTGGAGATGAAGAAGAGGAGGTATTGATGCATCTGCCGAGAGTGATTGTGTTGGACTTCCATACGAAAGAGTGGCACCTGCCAGGGTGGGAGCCGGGGCTGTATCCGATCTTCCCATCGAAAGGGCGGCAATGGTTCTTGGACGGATATCGGAAGCATCCAGTATTGAGTGTGAAGCGCACCCAGTTCATGATCACTCCGGCTTTGGCAGTAACGGCGCACTCTGCGCAGGGCCGGACCATGGCTGCAGTGATAGCGGACCTGGAAAGAGGGCGCGGCGTGAGTTGGATGTCCAGTTACGTTGCCATCACGCGCGTGCGCAGACGGGAGAACTTGTTGATTTTCAGGCCGTTTGATAGGAGACCGTACAACGCGGGTGAGATGGCGGGCACGAAAAAATTGTTGCAGGTGCTGCGAGGGGAGAGCGTGAATTGGGATGAGTGGGAGGCGGAGTTGATGCCAAGAGACCAGTGCGAGCGCTGCCGGCGGAGGTTGCTGGTAGAGGCGTTCTCGAAGTACGAGTTCCAGAGGAAGGAAAGGCCAGCGTTCTGCAAAGAGTGCACGGAAGAGATGAAGAACGCCGACGAGAAATGGTGCACCACGTGCAGAGGGTGGGCAACGAGAGCGGAGGGTGACGATGCGACGCGGCACGGTGGCGATCGGAGTGGGGGTGCAGCGGCCGGCGGCGGGGAGCCAAGAAGGGTTCGGACAATGTATTGCGCGAAGTGCAGCCATGTCAAAGCCAAGCAGAAGTCGCGGAGCGGCAACGCGAAGTGGGACGAGAGCGTCGGCAAGGTGCGGTGTACGAACGGTAAGTGCCTGTCGCTGTATGACGCAAAGGCGGATATGTCGGAGGCTCAGAAGAAGCAGAACGCAGCGGGCCAGAGGTTGTGTCGGAAATGCGCCGCCGAACGTCAGAGGACGACGCTAGTGTCGAATAACAGGAAACGCGCGATCACATTGCGGTGTTCGAACAGCGACTGCCTGTCGGAGTTCCAAGAGGAGGCGGGGGTGTCCGAAGCTCAGAAGAAGCACAAAGCAGCAGGGGAGAGGTTGTGTCGGAAATGCGCGGAAGAACGAGATAGGGCGACGCGCGAGTCGAATAATAAGAAACGGGAAGCCGAGGCGGACGCGAAGCCGCTGACGTGCGCGGCGTGCGGAGGAACGTTCTCGGACACGAGACATTTGACGCCTAACCAAGTGGAACATCATCGAAAGACGAAAGGAGCCAAAGTGGTGTGCGGAGGCTGCAAGGAACTCGGGTTCACAGCTCGCAGTTGCCAGGCGTATCAGTGCAGAGGCGCGTGCAAGAGAAGACTACCGAAGTCGGCGTTCCCCGACCCGCACAATGTCCCGCGCGACGCAAAGAAAGGCACCCTGAAGTGCAACACCTGCAAATGATGCCGAATCGGGCGCGCGTACTGGGGGGAAAAAGGAAAACGGGGACAGGGGAATGCGGGATGAGGCGGAGGAGACAGGGGAGAAGCATCGAAAATGACGAAGTCAAGCGGGCCAGGTTCACAAGAGGAGGGGGGCGAGGAGGAGTGGGCCGAGGAGAGGGTGGGGGAGGAGGAGGAGGAGGAGGAGGGGGACACTGAGATGAGGCTCTGGGTTATGGTCTATGTGTGAGAGGTTCTTGTATGTGTATCGGGATTTGGCGGCACGCCTTTCGGAGGTCTCTGGACAGCAGTTTTTCATCCACTGGGGGGCCGAGGTGGAAAAGGCGGGTGAGGAGGAGGAGGAGGGGGACACGGAGGAAATGATCTGGGTCATGGATTATGGGTTCTTAGCCTTGGGAGCGCGAGTCCCGCTTGTGCGGTGATCGCTGGGATCTCTTGCGGGGCTTCTCGCGGGAATCTTGGAGGCAGTTTCGAAGCCTGTTGGGGGCCGTTGTGGGGCCGTTTTGAAGCCTCTTGGGGGCCTCTTGGGGCCTCTTGGGGGCGTCTTTGAGGCCTCTTGGGGTCTCTTGTGGCCTTCTACGGCCGTCTTGGGGCGGAAGGCTCGGATTGTCGGTTCGGGCTCCCCCTCTTGGGCCCCTCTTGTGGCCGTCTTGGGGCCCTCTTGGGCCGTCTTGGGAGCCACTTGAGCTGTCTTGGCGCCCTCTTGGGCCGACTTAGGCGCCTCTTGGGGGCTTCTGAGGCCGTCTTGGGGCGGTCTTGGGGTGCTCTTGGCCCGTCTTCAACCCCGTGAGGGCCGACAAGTCGGAAATGATCAAAATTTACGTTTTACCATAGGAATTTGACGATTTTCGGCTCGTCGGCCCTTCTGAGGACTGCTCTTGGAGGCCTCTTGGGCCGTCTTGGAGGCCTCTTGGCTCGTCTTGGGACCATCGTGGGCGTCTTGGAGCGCTCGTTTGGCGTCTCGGGGCCATCGTGGGCCGTTTTGGAGGCCTCTTGGGGCCTTCTTGGCTCGTCTGGAGCCCCTTTTGGGCCCAAAAGAGCCCCGTGAGTCGCTCGTGCCGGGCCGGGGGGGGGGGCCATCAGGGGGGGGTCAAATCTCCGGTTTGGGGTCCCTGGGGGGGGACTATAGGGGAGGGGAACTATCTCACACGCCTAGAGACCCACAAGGGGTCGGCGGATTCTCATGTGGGGTCCTACCGTGGGCTCCTGGGCCGTTTCGGTCGTCGGAAGGCCGAAAAGAAATAAATGCTACAATCCTTCAATTTCTAATGGTAATCCATGCTTTCGGCCTCTTCGGGCCTTCTGGAGGCCCACTTGGAGGCCTCTTGGTCCGTTTGGGGACCTCTTGGGGGTCCTCTTGGGCAGTCTTGGACCATCTTGGAGCCATGGTGGGCCGTCTTGGTGGCCTCCTGGCCCGTCCTGACGACGCCTGAACTCTTCGGCAATCTTCCACAGTCCTCGGCAATCCAGGGGAGTCCTCTGCATTCCTTGTCATTCCTCGGCGCTCCTCGCCAATCCACCGGGGTCTTCCGAACTCTTCTGCACTCGTCGGCACTCCTCGGCAGTCCTCGGCAGTCGCCAGCACTCCTCGACAATCTTCGGGAGTCCTCGGCACTCCTCAGCATCCTCGGCGTTCCTCGGCACTCTTCAGAAATCCTCGGCATTTCTACGCAGTTGTCTGGAGTTGCCCCAATGCCTTCCCGTTACTCCCAAATTTTCCATACCTTCTTCCATCTGGCCCCGTCGCCGTTGCAGCAAAAGGCCTCCCGTCAGTCCAGGACGATCTGTCCACAGTCCCGTCAGTCTAAGAGTATGCCACGTCGTACGAGCACGCCGTGTAAGTGGTCTCACCGAAGGTCCCGGCGGCGATGTTCGCATGGGTCTCACCCGCACATGTCGGCGCACCCTTCGCGCGCTTCGTGGCCCCGTAGGGAGCTCCACCGAAGGCACCAGTGGCATGCGTGGTTCTCTCGGGGGGAGGCGCGCGCTCGGTGCGCCACGCACGCGGCGCGGTCGGAGCGCTGTGCCAAGCAGGCCAGCTCGACATCGATCATATTGAGCTTCGCCAAATGGTGGCCACCTACATAGCGGACTTCCCATCCGTGTTCCAGCGGTTTCAATGGGGCCCGTCTGGATTCCACAGTTTCGATGAGTTCGTTCGCCGTCTCCGCCTGGATGCAGAGACCCATCCCGATGGTCTCTGGGGCGACGCTTTCACATTGCAGGCTGCTGCGCACATACTGATAAGACCCATCGTGATCATCAGGGACACTATGCCGGATTCCGACGCGTACATAGAAATGAAACCAGCTGATTTCGTCAGCCCTGAAACCTGGGGGAGCCCAGTTTATTTAGTGAATGATGGGGAACTCCCGTGCTAGGGGACGCAGGCGGCGTAGATCCTTGGCCCAGCCCGTGACGGCCAGTATTCCCGCGGCAATCCTGCAAGAGTCCAAACGCTTCGCGAAAACCCAGCAGCCCATTGCAGGCCAGGGCCGGCGCCGTTATCCTGGGGAATTTTTTGGAATTTCTGGAATTTCTGGGATTTCTGGAATTTCTGGAATTTTTGGAATTTCTGGAACTTCTGGAACTTCTGATTTTTTTGAATTTCTGTGTTGGAAATGTGCCTTCCAGAAATTCCGGAAATCCAGAAATTCTAAGAAAATTCAGATAATCCATTCCAGAACTTCCAGAAATTCCAGACATTCCCGGAAAATCGACAAAAATTCCAGAAATTCCACAAATTCCGAGGACATCCAGAAATTCCAGACATTCCAGACATTCCAGCAAATCGTAGGATGTCAAGAAGTTCAAGAAATCCCAAAAATTTCACAAGTTTCCGGAAATTCCAGAAATTCCAGACATTCCCGGAAAATCGGCAAAATTCCAGAAATTCCATAAATTCCGAGGACATCCAGAAATTCCAGACATTCCAGAAATTCCAGCAAATCGTAGGATGTCAAGAAGTTTAAGAATTTCCAGAAATTTCGCAAGTTTCCGGGAATTCTAGAAATTCCAGACATTCTTAAGAAATCAAACAAACATCCATACATTCCAGCAGAAATTGCCGGAAAATCCAGAAATTCCAGACATGCCAGAAATTCCAGAAATTCCCAGAAGTCCAGAAAGTATTAGGAAATCCAGACATTCCAGAAATTCAATTTTTTATAGAAAATCCAGACATTCCAGGAATTCGAGAAATTCGAGAAATTCCGAGGAAATCCAGAAAGCCTTAGGACATCCAGAAATTCCAGAAATGCTCGAAGTTCGAGAAATTCCAGACATTCCAAAAACAATCAAGAAAATCCATGAATTCCAGACATTTCAGATATTCCAGAAATTACAGGGAGTCTTAGGACATCCAGAAAATCCACAACTCCCAGAAATTCCACACATATCGGGAACATCTAGAAATTCCAAAAATTCCAGACATTCCAGACATTTTAATTATTTTTTCGGATTTCTGGGATTTCTGGTATATATATATATATATATATATATATATATAAATTGTGGTATTGCTTGATTCTCTGGATTTCTTGAATTTCTTTATTTGAGTAAGCGTTCCGCAAATTCCAGAAATTTCAGGAATTCCAGAATTTCTTAGGAAATCCACAAACATTCCAGAAATTTCAAAAAAAAAATCCACACGATTCTGGAAATTCCAGAAATTCCAGAAATTCTTAGGACATCCAGAAATTCTAAAAACAAATCCACCAAAAGTTCAAAACATCTTAGGAAATCAACAAATTCCAGAGATTCTAGAAATTCCACAAATTCCAGAAAATCCAGAAATTCAGAAAATTCCAGAAAATCCAGAATTTCCAGAAATTCCACATATCAAAACAAGTCCAGAAAGTCCTAGACAATCAAGATATTCCAGAAATCAGGAATTCCACAGATTTCCGGAAAATCTAGGAATTCCAGAAATTCCAGAAATTCAATCATTTCCTGAAATCCAAGAAATTCCAGAAATTCCAGAAATTCCACAACTTCCAGAAATTCCAGAAATTCTAAAAATTCTAGGAATTCCAGAAATTCCAAAAATCCAACAGATATTCAGAACATTCTTGGAATAGGGAAAGTGCGTGGTGAGTGGCGCATTGTGAGTAGTGCGTTGTGAGTATTTCTGAGTAGTGCGTTGTGAGCATGTCCAGAAAATCCCGACATTCCAGAAATCGAAGAAGGAGTTTCAGAAATCCAATAGGTCCTCAGAATAGCAGGGCTGTGGGTAGAGAGTTGGGGATAAGGAGTGAGTCTTTGGCCGCGAGTAGAGAATAGGGGATAGGGAGTGGGGAGTAGGGAGTAGTGAGTCGTGAGTCGCGGGTCGTGAGTAGTGAGTGTGTAATTGTCAGTAGGGAGTAGCGAGCAGCGAGTTGCGAGCAGCGAATTGCGAGTAGGGAGCAGGGAGTACCGAGTTGCGAGCATCGAGTTGCGAGCAGGGAGAAGGGGGTAGGGAGAAAGGAGTAGCGAGTAGCGAGTGGCGAGCAGCGAGCAATGCCTGGCTCCAGGAATTCCTTTGAATCGCGGCGCCAGCCCCGGCCCCGACAGCCCTATAGCCCTACAGGGTTCTAGCCCGACAACACTAGCCCTGCAGCTTTATAGCCCGACAGCCCTATAGCCTTGTAGCCCTATAGCCCTATAGCCCTATGGCCCGATGGTCCTACGGCCCTACATAGACCTAAAACCCCGCCTCCTCCTCCTCCTCCTCTTCCGACTCCTCATCCGCCTCCTCCTCTCCACCTCCTCCTCCTCCCCATCCTCCTCCGCCTCCTCCTCCTCATCATTATCCTCCTCCTCCTCCGCCTCCTCCTCCTCCGCGTCCTCATCCTCCCCTGACTTGTTTTATCCTTCCTGCCCCCCTCTCCCTTCCCCTCCTCCCTTCCTGCCTTCCTCCTCCCCCTCGTCCTCCTCTGCCTCTTCCTCTGCCTCCGCCCTATCCTCTGCCATCATCCTTCACATGCTTTCCTCCTCATTGTCCTCCTATTTCTCGTCCTCTCTCCCCCCTCATCATCGCCATCATTATCATCAGCATCATCATCATCATTCTCATCATCATCATCATCATCATCGACATCAGCAAAGGCCGCCGCGAGCTCAGGCCATTGTTGAAGCAGCGGTCTCCTCATCAGTGCCCCCCCGCCCAATACTGAGGCGGAGGGCCTTCCGACGGCACCCCGCGCCAGGGCCATGCTGCAGGCTGTGCTCCAGCGCGCGGGCACCGCGCGCCTGACGGCGTGGTGAGGAGGCTTCCGATGGAGCTGACGCCCAGCCCGACGCGCAGTGGCGCTCCCCCGTCTGGGGCGAGGCGCTCGCGCGCTCAGGCGCACCGGCAACGAGCCCGCCGTCGCCACATTTGCCATGGAGCCGCCCTGGGCCCCCCGCCTGGCCTGTCGCACGTGAAGGACCAGCTCAACCAGAACGCGCCGATCTGGCTGCGCAAGCCTGAGGACGTCACAAACGAGGAGTATGCTTCCTTCTACACGTCCATGTACAACGAAGGGGCGAACCACCTGGCCACGAAGCATTTCAGCATCGAGGGGCCGCTCGATATACACGCGCTGCTCTTCGTGCCCCTTCGGGCTCCCCTCGAGTCCGCGAAGCTGTGTAATCACATGCAGCTCTCCGAGCGGAGCGTCTTCTTCACGGACTCCTGCGATGAGTTCATGCCCGAGTGGTTCCACATTGTGAAAGGCGTGATCCATTCCAAATTTCTGCCGCAGAACATAATGTGCCAGACCCCGCAGCAGAACAAAATCATGCGTGTGATCAGGAAACACCTCGTCAAGCACTGCCTAGAATTGTTCGCGGAGATAACCGAGAAGCAGGACGCCTACAACAAGCTCTACGAGCAATTTGGCAAGTGCCTCCGTCTGGACGTGCAGCAGACCCGTGCCGAGGACCGCATCAATGGCGTCTCTCGCTCTCCGTGCACCACCAATGGCCAAACTCCCTACGAAGAGATCTGCGCCGAGCCCGAGCGGCTCCCCGAGGGCAGCATCAACGGACCCATGGGCTACTACTTCGAGACGCGCCCCAACTCCAGCAACTTCGATTCCAAGGCGGACATCATGATGGACTCCACTAACAAAGAGGAGCTGATGTGCTACCACACCTCCACGCTCAGGGACGAGACCAGCCGTCCCAAGGATCGCGAGATTGTTGACACCTGCTACGCTGACACAGATGCTCCTTCCATGGCCGATTCCATCGACGAGTTCATCCCTGTTGTCATCCACGACGCCATTAACCAGGCCCTCGCTACTGAGATGACTCGCCTTACAGGCACCAGCGAGGAGATCGTATGCCTGGCCATCGAGCGCGCGTACGACGCCACCGTCTCTCACCCCTTCTGGGACCAGGTCGGCGCGCTGATGGCTGTCAACGGCTTGGCAATGGAGCACATCCGCGATCTAGACGAGGAGCAATTTGCACGGACGCACGATGAGCTCGGCGGCAACTCACAGTCCAC
>CAUYUJ010002829.1:0-5000 GCA_963575745.1 Prorocentrum cordatum | reverse complement strand
AAATTCAAGAAATTCCCAGGAATAGCGGCCCGGCCGTGGCTCGCACTGCAGCAGCCCATCCAGAAACGCTGCCTGGACGAGTTGTCCAGACAGGGGACACGGAGGAACGCGCGGCGGAATGGAATAGGAACAGGCGGAGGAGGAGCAGGGGGATGGAGGAGAACCGGAGGGGCAGGAGGGTAGGGGCCTCGAAGGCGCCTTTCGGGGCCTCTTGGAAACATTTTGGAAGCTTTTTGGGGTCACTTTGGGGCTTCCTGGGCATTTCCTGAGGCCGTCGTGGGGCACCCTATGCAGGCCTGGGGCCATCGCGGGGCCGCGTTGGGGGGGGTGATCCAAGGAGGGAGGCTTAGCCCCCCGCAAGAGGCCGCAATGTGGCCAACACCTTGGTTAAACCAGTGAGTTCGGCTTTTCGCCGAGGCTGTTTTGGATGCTTCAACGACCCGCGCGCCCCCCCCCCCGTGGAGGCCCAGGTGGGGAAGGGGAGAAAAGGGGTTTGGAAGATGACACGTTCTAAACCACTCACGCCCCCAAGCGATGGGGGGATTTGTTACCTAACAGCGAAGACTGATAGGTTTCTAGTGGTCTCAAAAGAGACCATCATGACTCCCCAGGGAGGTCTGGCAGTAGCGCACTTCGTGGTCTTCGAGTTCCCAAAACTCAATTCCTGGGCATAATTTTGAATGCTCGGAGCCAGCTGTAGGCCACTTCGTGGTCTCCGAGTTCCCAGAACTCCATTCCTGGGTATGTTTTTGAATGCCCGGAGCCAACTGTAGGCCACTTCGTGGTCTTCGAGTTCCCAGAACTCCATTCCTGGGCATGATTTTGAATGCCCGGTGCCAACTGTAGGCCACTTCGTGGTCTTCGAGTTCCCAGAACTCCATTCCTGGGCATGATTTTGAATGCCCGGACCCAACTGTAGGGCACTTCGTGTTTTTCGGGATCCCAGAATTCCACTCCCGGGCCACATTCTGAATGCTGATGCAGGCTGAGGCTGAGGCTGAGGCAGGCTGAGGCCGAGGCTGAAGGCAGACTGAGGCTGAGGCTGAAACAGGCTGAGGCTGAGGCTGAGGCAGGCTGAGGGTGAGGCTGAGGCAGGCTGATGCTGAGGCAGGCTGAGGCTGAGGCCGTTGCAGGCTGAGGCTGAGGCAGGCTGAGGCTGAGGCCGAGGCTGAAGGCAGACTGAGGCTGAGGCTGAAGCAGGCTGAGGCTGGGGCAGGCTGAGGCTGAGGCTGAGGCTGAGGCTGAGGCTGAGGCTGAGGCTGAGGCTGACGCAGGCTGATGCTGAGGCCGAGGCTGAGGCTGATGCAGGCTGCGGCTGAGGCTGAGGCCGAGGCTGAGGCCGAGGCTGAAGGCAGACTGAGGCTGAGGCTGAAGCAGGCTGAGGCTGAGTCTGAGGCAGGCTGAGGCTGAGGCTGAGGCTGAGGCTGAGGCTGAGGCTGAGGCAGGCTGAGGCTGAGGCAGGCTGAGGCTGAGGCTGAGGCTGAGGCAGGCTGAGGCTGAGGCTGAGGCTGAGGCTGAGGCTGAGGCAGACGCTGAGGCAGTTCTGAGGCTGAGGCAGGCTGAAGCTGAGGCTGACGCTGATGCAGGCTGAGGCTGAGGCAGGCTGAGGCTGAGGCTGAGGCTGATGCAGGCTGATGCTGAGGCTGAAGCAGGCTGAGGCTGAGGCTGAGGCAGGCTGAGGCTGAGGCTGAGGCAGGCTGAGGCTGAGGCAGGCTAAGGCTGAGGCTGAGGTTGTGGTTGAGGCAGGCTGAGGCAGACGCTGAGGCAGGCTGATGCTGAGGCAGGCTGAGGCTGAGGCTGATGCAGGCTGAGGCTGAGGCAGGCTGAGACTGAAGCCGAGGCTGAAGGCAGACTGAGGCTGAGGCTGAAGCAGGCTGAGGCCGAGGCTGAGGCAGGCTGAGGCTGAGGCTGAGGCAGGCTGATGCTGAGGCAGGCTGAGGCTGAGGCAGGCTGAGGCTGAGGCCGTTGCAGGCTGAGGCTGAGGCAGGCTGCGGCTGAGGCTGAGGCTGAGGCTGAGGCCGAGGCCGAGGCTGAGGCTGAGGCAGGCTGAGGCAGACGCTGAGGCAAGCTGATGCTGAGGCAGGCTGAGGCTGAGGCTGAGGCTGAAGCAGGCTGAGGCTGAAGCAGGCTGAGGCTGAGGCCGAGGCTGAAGGCAGATTGAGGCTGAGGCTGAAGCAGGCTGAGGCTGAGGTTGAGGCATGCTGCGGCTGAGGCTGCGGCAGGCTGAGGCTGAGGCAGGCTGAGGCTGAGGCGTCGGCAGGCTGAGGCTGAGGCTGAGACAGGCTGAGGCTGCGGCTGAGGCAGGCTGAGGGTGAGGCAGGCTGAGGCTGAGGCTGAGGCAGGCTGAGGCTGAGGCAGGCTGAGGCTGAGGCTGAGGCAGAGGCTGAGGCTGAGGCTGAGGCAGGCTGAGGCAGACGCTGAGGCAGGCTGATGCTGAGGGTGGCTGAGGCTGAGGCTGAGGCTGAGGCAGGCTGAGGCTGAGGCCGAGGCTGAAGGCAGACTGAGGCTGAGGCAGGCTGAGGCTGAGGCCGAGGCTGAAGGCAGACTGAGGCTGAGGCTGAAGCAGGCTGAGGTTGAGGGTCAGGCAGGCTGAGGCTGAGGCTGAGGCAGGCTGAGGCTGAGGCAGGCAGAGGCTGAGGCTGAGGCTGATGCAGGCTGAGGCTGAGGCAGGCTGAGGCTGAGGCCGAGACTGAAGGCAGACTGAGGCCGAGGCTGAAGCAGGCTGAGGCTGGGGCAGGCTGAGGCTGAGGCTGAGGCTGACGCAGGCTGATGCTGAGGCAGGCTGAGGCCGAGGCTGAGGCTGATGCAGGCTGAGGCTGAGGCAGGCTGAGGCTGAGGCCGAGGCTGAAGGCAGACTGAGGCCGAGGCTGAAGCAGGCTGAGGCTGAGGCTGAGGCAGGCTGAGGCTGAGGCAGGCTGGTGCTGAGGCAGGCTGAGGCTGAGGCTGTGACTGCGACTGCCGTGGCCACTGCGACTGTCATCGCGAATGCGACTGCGAGAATGCTTCCAGATATGCTTCTACACATTGCTGTTAGGTTGCTTTGCCGGGATAGTTTTCTTTTTCAGAACTTGAGCTCGCTCCTCCACAGGCAAGGATCATATCGTAGTTTCTTTGCATTTTCGGCCCTGGTCCCGCCTTGTCCCTTCGCGTGGACTGTCGCGCGCAAATGTTTTCTGTTCCGTTCATCATCTGTGTTAGCTTGACTCTGCCGTGTGCTTGGCTTGTCTGGGCAGAGTTTGAGGCTTCTCAGTCGACGCGGGAACGAGTGGCGTCGCGTCAGCTCACCTAGCCGAAGTGCGAAAGAGAACGCGTTGCAGGCCCATCAGCGTTTCTGCATGGGGGCTGCGGCTGCGCCGCCGCCGCAGCCGGGGCGGGGGGCGAACGAGGGGCGGGGCGGGAGGCCAGGGGGGCGCTGGGCAAGGGAAGCAAAGAGGAACAACAGAAGGGCACAGAGAAGAAAACGAACTTGACGATACGGGGGGGTACGACAAAGACAGGACGAGGAAAAGGATCGCACAACGGCACGCATTGCGTAAGGTACGTGCCGAGTTGAAGCCTTGTGGTGCCTTTGCGGAGGGCCTGTTGGCTCCCAATGATGCCCGAAATGCCTGGAGGCACATTCTGGTGGCCTCAAGATGGGCCTAAACAGAGGTTCAAAGGCGCATTCTGGAGGCCTGCGTTTTATGTGTTACTGTTACGTGCTGTGTGTGTGTGTTGATGTTGTTGCTGTTGTTGTCGTTGTTGATGTTGTTGTATGTGTACACACACACACTTTTACAAAACAAAACATACATATATATATATATATATATATATACGCATACATACAACAATACATGATTGCAGTGATTCCTCGACGCGCGGGGGCTCTGGCTTCAAGCTCTCATTCGGCGGGCGCCCGCGCGCCCCGTTTCTCCGCGCACCATCCAGTGCATGCTGGCCTCGCTCCTGGCGGCGGCGGCGTCCTCTTGCAGCCGGCGGGCGCCTGCTGCCTCCCTGGCTGGGGCCGGCGCCTCGCTGGGCAGCGCGGTGCCTGGGTCCGCTGTGCAGACCGTCAACGTGCACCTGACCCCTTGCGGGGCCGGCGGCTCGCCGGCGGGCGCGGCCCCGCCCTGCGACACGAGACGTGGGTACGCAGACGGATCCCGAGGAGCCGGCGCCCCGGCCGATTCTGGCCGCCCCGCCCCGCGCGCCCCGAACGGCGCGCGCCGAGACCTGGGCCCACGCGGTCTGGGCGAGCCCAGCTGCTCCGGACCTCGTGGGGGTCCACTGCGGCGCGCGGCGGGCTTGGGAGGCCATCGCCGGGCGGATCGGCGGGTGCCGCTCTTTCCGCGGCGACCGCCTGCGCCGCTTCGCCTCGGAGGACGAGGCGATTGCTGGCTACCTCGCCGAGGCCGCCCGCCACGGCGCCCCTGCGCCGCCTCCTCTCCGCCGCTGGTGATGATGGCTCAGGAGGAGAACGCGGTCGACACTGGCGAGGAGGGGGACGAGGACCTCAGCGCTTGGTTTTTGCGCGCCACGCCCCAGAACGTGCCAGCCGCGGCGCGGCTGCCCGCCCCTGCGGTTGGAGAGATCGCTGGAGAGTTCGGGTTCCTCACGCTGAAGGCTGGCGAGGGCGAGGTCTACGCCTTCCACGACGATGGCCGGGGGTCCGACCCAGCGGCTGCTGCGAAGGCGGTCCCCGCCATGATGCTGGCCTCTCTGGACTCTCTGCCGGGCGCTGGCGAGCCCGCGCTCGTGACGACAGGCGCGCCGCAGGAGATGAGGCTGGCGCCGCCCGCCTCCGGACCGCCGCTCCGCCCCCCTCCGGTGCCCGGGCTCCAGCCAGCGGTCGCCGAGGCTGGGTTCGGCGCGCGGTTCGCAGGGGAGGCCTCTCTGCTCCCTCCCGCCGCCACGACGCCGCCGAGCGAGCTGCTGGAGCAGCAGCGGGCCTGCGCGGTCGAGGAGTTGGGGAGCCTGGCCGTGGAGGTGGCGGAGCTGAAGCGGCAGCGGGCAGCCCC
>CAUYUJ010002828.1:80000-85231 GCA_963575745.1 Prorocentrum cordatum | reverse complement strand
TAGCAGCAGCAGCAGCAGCAGCAGCAGCGGCAGCAGCAGTCGTAGTAGTATTCTTAATACTAGTCGTACTCGCAGTCGTAGCGAGGGCGAGGCGAGAGAGCGTGATGGCTGACAACAGCTACGGCTCATCTGTCCGAGGCCGGGCTTTATCAGTGTCAGCCGCTTGGGGAAGTGGTCGTCCAGGACCTCGGGATTCGGGCCCCGCTAGGCGCATATATCTATATATATATATATATATATATCCATGTTCGCCGCCTCTTGCCTTCAGGGAGCTGGGTCACCGAGCTGGCGGACACGCAGAGAATCCCAGCCTCGGCGTTCTTGACAGGGCTCGCCTTCGATCTCAAGAGGGGCGGCGGTCGATCTGGTGGCCAAACTTCTGCTGCGTATCGCCCTCTCTGCCATCCCGTGTGCTCTCGGGCCCGTGTCCCAATCGCGACGCGCGAGCGGCCATTTAAAGAAAGCGTTCGAGCCTTCGCGCGAATTGGAGATGGGTGCGAAAAAGAAGAGGATGCCGAGGAGGAGTAGGAGAGCCAGCGAGGAACGGGAGAGGGGGCTAATTGTCGACCCTGCGCCGCACTTCACTCTCCGAACTGCCTCGCGGGGGGCCTGCGCTTCAGCATTGGAACTTCTGCGGGTTACGCTTCGGAGCTCGGTCGTTCAGTGTCGCCGCAGAGGCGTGCCAAGTGGTCTGGCTCTGCAGCCCCGGCGTCCAGGCGCCGCTGTTGAGACCCAGGACCTGCGTGGCACGACCCGCGCCGAAAAAGAAGGCTTGGGGGGATAGTGTCGAGAGCTCCGGGGGGATAAACACTGTATACGTCGCAGGTCTGGGAGGGCGGCTTGGGAGGGAGGGAAGACAGGAGGTGGGAGCGAGGCCTGGATCCAACTAGAAGGAAGAGGCGTTACCCTCTTCCTCCTTCTCCTCCTCCCTCATTGGCGTCGCGTCCACGGCACTGGTCATTTCACCCCGTGCCCGGGATAAGAATGCCTCTCCTCCCCCTTACCATCTGAGTGTTGATTATCTCCGGCCAAGACAGAGTTTGTTGGGGAGAGGGGCGCTGATTTCGAACTTCATCCTCGCTGGGGAAAGTACGACTCGAAGCTGTTATCTTAGCAGCACTCTCACGAACGTGCGGCAGGGCTCTGGGGTACTTCATCTTTCCCAAGTCACGAAGGCGTGGGAGGGTTATGAGATTCCTCTCGCTTCGCGGGGTGCACGTCCGGAGCACGTACAGTCACGTCGTCGCGGGGCCTCTTGGGAGCCTCTTGGGAGCCTCTTGGGGGCCTCCTGGAGGCCTCCTGGGAGCTTCTTTGGGGCATTTCCCCCCTCCTTTTCATACACCCTCCCCATATTCCCTTCCAGCGCCGGCTCTAATCATGGGCGCCGCAGTGACCAACTTCCACCTGGCTGGCGCTGCGCCGCAGTTCGCCCAGAGGGGGGAAAATGACATTACACTCCAGTCGCTGTGTGGCCTTTGGGGAACTTTTTGGGGGCCTTTTGGAGGCTTCGGGGAGCTTCTTGGAGGCTTCTTGGGGGCGGGTTATGAGATTCCTCTCGCTTCGCGGGGTGCACGTCCGGAGCACGTGCAGCCACGTCGTTGCGGGGCCTCTTGGGGGCCTCTTGGGGGCCTCCTGGAGGGCTCCTGGGAGTTTCTTTTGGCCTCTTTGGGGCTTCTTTGGGGCCTTCCCCCCTCCCTCCTTTTCATGCACCCCCCCCATCTTCCCTTCCAGCGCCGTCTCTAATCATGGGCGCCGCAGTGGCCGACTTCCACCTGGCTGGCGCTGCGCCGCAGCTCGTCCAGAGGGGGGGGAATAACATTACTTTCCAGTCGGTGTGTGGCCTTTGGAACGCTTTTTTGGAGGCCTTTTGGAGGCTTCTTGGGGACTTGTTTGTAGTTTTTGGGGGGGCCTTTTGGGGCCTCTTGGGGGCGTCTTGGGCCGCCTTGAAGCGCTTTTGCGTCGTCTCGCCCCCCCGGAGGCTGTCTTGGGGGCCTTTCGCGGCCGCATTGGAGCCCTCTTGGGGTCCTCTTGGTCCGTTTTCGCGGCCTGTTGGACAGTCTGCGGGGCCTGTTTGGGCCGTTTCGGGGCCGTTTTGGGGCATCTCTTTTTTTGGGGGGGGTTGTTCTTGGGCGATTCTGGAAGCTGCTTGGGCCGTCATGGATTTTCGACAGTCGAAAAAGGCGAGAACGCTAACATATTGCAAACATCATGGGGAAATCAATGATTTCGGCATCTGCAGGCGCAGTGGTGGGCGCTCTTGGGGCCCTCTTGGGCCGTCCTTGAGTTTTTTGGGGCCCTCTTGGGGCCTTCTTGGGGGCCTCATGGGCCCCCATTGGGAATATATTGGGCCGTGTTGGGGCCGTCTTGGGCCGTCTACGGGCCATCTTGGGCCAGCTTGAGGCCCTCTTGGAGTCCCCAGAGGCCCAAGAGGGATAATTTGCTGATTTTTCACAGTTTGTTTGTAGGTTAGGGGGCCCAAAACAGGGGGCCGCCAGTTTGGTACGGCGCTGTGGCGCGACTCCACGGGGGGGTTGGGGGGGAGACATAATATTGCAAAACTATACGACATGTAGCAATTATGCAATGATTAGATACATTGGACGCGTTGCATTACAGCATCCGCGGACCTGCCTCCGGCAACACGTCACTTCCGGACGTGAATTCTTTGGCTTACGCCGCACCGCCGACCCCTTGGGGGGCTCGTGGTACGTCTCTGGGCGGCCTCCAGGCAACACTTTTGAGGCCTTTGGGGGGCCGTTTCGGGGCCTCTTGGAGCCCCTTTTGGGTCTTCGGTGTGGGAGGGTTATGAGATTCTCACCATCTCAGCTCTCCCATGTCACGAACGAGTGGCAAGGCCTTTGGAGTCATCACCTCGGCCTTCCCAAGGCACGATAACGTGCGGCAGGGCACCGGGGTTCTCACCATGATTCCACTCTCCGAAGTCGCGAACGTGTGGCCCTCCTTCCACCTCCGTCCTCCTTCTTCTCCTCCTCCTCCTCCTCCTCCTCCTCCTCCTCCTGCTATGGGAATTATCGCATCAGCTGTCCCAAGACACGAGCGTGCGGCAGGGCCATTGGATTCACGTGGAGAGTACATCCGTACATCCGTGCATCCGTACATGCTAGTTGCTGGGGAAGATGTGTCTTATCCCCCCCGAAGCCTCGAACTTTCTGATTCTGGGGGGTCGGGTGAAGTTTCTGAGCCGCTTTCTGTCTTCCCCTTGTTTTCCGTTGTGCCTGTGCGCATGTGGGTGAGGTCGTGCTGCGTCCAGGAACTTCTGGACGCCTGGCGCCAGGGCCGGTGTTCGGTGACTGGTGCTCGGCGTGTTTGCAAGGTGGGCCAGGGCCGCCCATGCAGACGCCTGTGTTTCCCGTCTCAGCCACGTGCTGAGGGGAGTGGGGGGAGGGGGGAGGGCTTCTTAGAAGCACCCCTGCTTCTTAGAAGGCGCGGGCCTTATCTATAGATGTAAGGCTGGTGCCTTCTAAGAAGCAGCCGCCCTCTAGGAAGCCCTCCCCCTCCCTCCACCCCCGTGTGCGCGCCAACAACCGTCAGCCGCGCTGCGTGGCTTCGCTTTTTTCGCCCCGTCAACAAGAACCGATGTCGCTTGCCTTTCCAGTGTGCTGCAGAACTGTATGTTCACTGGCTTGCCAGAGGGCCCTCGGGCTATGATCTGGCGCCGATGGACCCCCTCTCCTTGCTCTCTGCCTCTCTCTTCTTGTCTCTCCTCCTCGTCTCCTCTGCGAGCCTCTTCGGATGATGATAACCCGAGGAGGTTTTTAGTGTTGCACCCCCCTGCTTCTCCCCGCGGGAAGCAAATTCGCCCCCCTCTCGCTCGTCGTCCTCCTCCTCCTCCTCCTCCTCCTCCTCCTCCTCCTCCTCCTCCTCCTCCTCCTCCTCTGATGCACTGATGCACCTCCTCCTCCTCCTCGTCCTTCTCTTCCTCCTCTTCCTCCTCCTCCTCCTTTTGTTCCTCCTCCTCCTCGTCCTCCTCCTGCTGCTCCTCGTGGTCGTTATCGTAGTTTTCGTCGTCGCGGCGGGGATGGTTTCCCTCTAGTGTTGGGCGGTCTGGATAATGTTTTGGGGCTCTTTGCCCAGGGAGTAATATACTGTGGGCTACCCAACTCGCGAGAGGATTCGTGAGCATCTTATGATGAGTATTGCAGTAAGAATCAGTGGTTGCGTTTGCAGTCGTGATCGTAGTCGTGGTTGTAATCTTGGTCGTATTCGTGACTGTACTCGTGAGTGTACTCGCGATTGTGGTCTTGGTTGTAGTCGTAATCGCAGTCGGAATCGTGGTCGTCGTGTTGCAGCGGAGATTGTTTTCGTCTATCATGGGGCGGCCTGGACAAGGTTGAGTGTTTCTTGCCCCCAGGGAGTGATCCAGTGTGGGCTGATCCTAATTACATGCGAGATGATCTGTGGGCACCTTCCCGCGAGTCCGCGAGTATTGCACCAGGAACCAGTGGTTGTGGTTGCAGTGGTGAGTGTGGTCGTGGCCGTAATCGTGAGTGGATTCGTGATTGCAGTCGCCATCGTAGTCGTAGTCGTAATCGTAGTCACGCTTGCAGTCGCAATCGTAGTCGTAATCGTTGTCGTATTGTGGTCGTAGCCGTTATTGTTGTCGCAGTCGTCGTCGTCTTCGTCGTCGTTGTGCGGCAGGTGCCGCGCAGAGCTCATCACTTTCCACCGTTAGTGGGACCCCAGTCCGTCAATAAGAGCGTCGAAAAGATACTTCGTCAGGTGTGAAACCCACAACCTACAACAGAGCGTCGTCAATAAGAGCGTCGTCAATAAGAGCGTCGTCAATAAGAGCAATCATAAGAGCGTCAATGGAGGTTGTAAAGACCTATAGAGGTTGGTTTTGGTGGCTTGGGCCGCCCTTGACTGCAGCCGTGTTTCCCTGCGTGGCAGGAAGTATCTCGCTTCACCGTATCTCGCAGCGTTTTATTGGGCTTGCGGTTTCCTTGTCTCCCGTCCCCCCACTGTTGCGCGCTGCTTGCCGTGGTCTCCCTCCTCCTTGCTCCGCTGCCTCCTCTCTCGCTCGCTTTCCTGCTCCTCGCCGTGCTACTCTCGGCTCTGCCGCTTTCCGCTCTCTCCACTTTGCCGCGTGCTCCCTCTCCCTGCTCTTGCTGCTGCTGTCCACGCGTGGCGCCCAGTTCTCCTTACCTGGATGCCCGGGCCTTTGGCATGCTCCGCGACGCCTGGGGTCTGGGTTGTGTTGCGTTGCGGGG
>CAUYUJ010002828.1:70000-75000 GCA_963575745.1 Prorocentrum cordatum | reverse complement strand
AAACGTGTACCTGGCGTCACTTTTGGGCTACTCAAGCTTGACCTTGGGAGGAAGTATCAAGCGGGAGCCTCGCTTGTGAGTGAATTGTGAGGAAGTCTCAGGCGGGAGCCCCCTCCCTGTGGGGCCCGCACTCCATGTTGGCAATCAGAGCGGGTCATCCGAAACGTGTAATTGTCGTCACTTTTGGGCTCCTCAGGCTTGAATTCGGGGGAAGTAACAAGCGGGAGCCTCGCCTGTGAGTGAATTGTGAGACCGTTTCAGGCGGGAACCCCCTCCCTATGGGTCCCGCATTGCATGCTGGTCATCAGAACGGGTCATCCGAAACGCGTAACTGTTGTCACTTTTGAGCCAAAACTTAAGCCTCCAGCGGCCTGCGCGGCGACTCTCCGCCATGACGGGTCCCGCACTTCATGTTGGTAATCCGAGCGGGACATCGGATGTCTGTGACTTTCGTCACTTTTTGGGCTCCTCAGCGCCTGCGGCGTGAATACGGGGGAAGGGCTCCTCAGCTCCTGCGGCCAGAAAGCGGTGGAAGTATCCCGCGGGAGCTTCGTCTGTGAGCGAAGTGCGGGTAGCCTCGTCTGAGTTGGTCGTCGGCGAATTTGTTGTTGTCATGGGCCTGCGTGCCCGAAAGGGCGACTGAGGAGCTGACGACGATGACGACGAGACAGCGGCCAGGCGCAGGGGTAGCCCCTTGTGTCCGGGCCAGGGGTGGTCACCCATTCTCGGCCGAATCGGGGGCAGGGGTAACCCCTTGTCTCCGGGCCGCCGGTGGTAACCCATCGGCGGCCGAATCGGGGCCCATCGACGAACGAATCGGACGTCATGCTTTCCCGCGCCACGTGCATTCGGAACATGCTGATCCTGCGGCCGCCCTCGCGCGAGTTTCTGGAGCGCGGACCGCCGGCTTCCTTGCGGAAGGCGCTCCTGGAGTTCGACAAGAGAGCGGAGACGTCCAGGGATGAGGCCGAGCAGCTCGCCGCAGAGCTTGGGTTCATGCTGCCTCCGCCTGAGCGCGGTTGCGTCCCGCTCGAAGCCCGCGGGGGTGTCCCAACGGCTTGGCCCGCGGGGCTGTCCCGACCGCCTGCCCCCGCGCCCCAGCGGCCCGCGGGGTTGCCCCAAAAGCTTCGCGAGCCAACCGTCGGGGAATGCGCGCGCTCTGGCCGCGGCGGCGACGGCGCCGAGGAAAATCCATATGCTTGCCCCGACCAGGGGGAAGGGGAGGAGCGCGCGGAGAAGAAGCAGGGGAAGGACGAGGACGGGGAAGAGGTAGGGAGGGGGTGATGATGAGGAGGAAGTGGAGAAGGAGGGGGAGGAGGATAAATAGAAGGAGGGGGAGTAGGTGAGGGCAGGGGGAGTAGGTGAAGGCAAAACGGCGGGCGAGAGGAGAGTTTCCGTCAGGGCGAGGAGGACAAGGGTAAGGGCAATCTAAACATATTCTCATGCGGGGTCCTTCCGTCGGAGTAGTTGATTTTCGGCCTAAAATCCGCCTGTAGGGGGACATACCCGACCCAATAATAACCCCGAACTGGTCCTCCGGCTTGCGTCTTGGCCGCACCCCCCGCCGAGAAGTGCGGATGGACGAGAGAGATGCGAGCCCAGACACGATCGCGTCGTACAAAAGTCAGGACGGGAGGTTTTTGGCTATTTTCGGCCCCGTGGGGCCGTCGCCGAGCATCGCGACCGTCCAAAATAAGTTCGGACGAAAAACCGGTCGTGAGGAACGGGCCGGGACTTCAGGCAGTCCTTCAAAAACCAGGCCGTCGCATGTCAAGGAGGAAACATTATGTTCGACAGGTCGGGGTGGGAAAAATGATATCACAGCATAAGAACATGTTTACCCACGGAACGGCAGTGCGACTGCTCCCGTTGGAGCCCCGAAGAGGATTGAAAGCGGGCAGCCAGCATGCCGTTTTCTGTGGTTTGGCCTGGCAATTCGTTTCGGCTCCATGGCCTTGAGCCAGGGCGAGTTGCTGCGGTAGTTTCGCGTCGTGTCGACAGGTTGCGACCCCAGCGCGGGCGTGTAAGGTTGAACGCCTCCCGCGGCACAGAACCGGCCCCTTGTTGCACGATTCGGCGCTTTTCAGAAGGCGGATTGTTCAAGTTTGAACGATCTCCGCGGTGTCTGGGACCAACGCCGGGGTCGACACGACGCGAATCTGCAGCACCCAGACATGCGACGTCTTAATTTTTACAGGACGGCGTCCCTGGAAGTCCCGACCCTTTCCCCTGGACCGGTTTTTCCTCCTGAGTCGTTCTTGGACAGTCCCGGGGACTGGCGAGGGCCTCCAGGGGCTGAAAATAGCCCAAACCTCCCGTCCAGATTTTTGTTACGACCCGATCATGTCTGGGTATGCGTCCCGCGCCCAGCCAGAGGTGGACGCCCGCGCGTCTCAGTTGCAGAGGCGGCTGCAGGCGAACCTGCAGGTCCCGCCGGCGCGGCAGCTGCTCCTGTCGCCGGGCAGCGGGGGCTGGAGGCGTGCGCCCCCCTCCTCCTCCTCCTCCTCCTCCTCCTCCTCCTCCTCCTCCTCCTCCTCCTCCTCCTTTTCCCCCTCTTTGGCATCGTTCGGACGTGTGCATGATGTCCTTAGCGAGGACCATCGAGGAGCACCCTGCGGCAGGAGAAGCGCAAGATGCGCACGGCGCCGACAACTGCACGGGGGAGCGACTTCCGAGCGAGCGACTGCAAGCCTCGGCGCCAGAGTCGGGGCTTCGAAGACGGGGCTCCGAGGGCCAGGGCCCTACGGAGCGGAACGGTCGGGCGGGTGGCAATGGGGGGTGACCCGACTGGGGGGTGAAGAACCGGGCCCTAAAGGGCTCCTTTAGGGCCCCTTTTGGAGCCAGTTGGTGCCCAAAAGGGCCCCTGTAAGCGGGCCCCTTCAGGGCCCTTTTCTCTTCACCCCCCCGTTTGGGTCACCCCGCACTTCCAGACCCCCGGCGTCATGATTTTTTCGTGACGCCACCCCCAGAGGTCTGGACCCATTCCCCCGGGACTGTTATTCATCCTGACTCATTTTTGTTTCGCTCCCGAGGCCCGGTAATAGCCCGGCCCCCAGATGCCGAACATAGCGAAAACCTCCCGTCGTGATTTTCTCATGAACCGAGGGGGTCTGGGTTACCGCCCGCCCGAAGAGGGCATCCGGGTCGAGCTCGGACTGCTCGAGGCCTCCTCGCCATGCCCCTAAAGCGGGCACGGGCGGGCTCCCTGACGGAGCGCGCACGACTCCGGCGCTCGTCCCGTGTCTCCATCGCCATCGCCCAGCAGGGCCCAATGTCGAAGAGCCCCATCTCTGAATTGTGAACGTTTTGTTATTCGCTCTTTTGCCGATCGGCGCGCGCCCCCGCCGCCCCCCCTTTCCCCAAGGAGTAGATATTGGCTGTTTTGGGGGCGCCTGTCTCGAGCGGGTGGAGGCTCCCCCATAATGGACGCACTGTTTCAAACAGTCGCACTAGGCAGAGGTCCGGAGCCAGACCCTCCCCCTCCCCCTTTTCGCCCAATGCCGAAACGCCGAATAAAAAAAATGCTCACGTTGCCGAACGTGGATGGGGGTGAAATGAGGGGAGACGAATAGCAGATGATCGAGGATGAAGGATTCGACGCTCTTTTTGTGTGTGCGCGTGTGCTCCAACAGGTGGGAGGCGTATGTTGGTTCGTCGCTGTCGCATGCCCTGCTGCGTCCATTTCGAGCTTGGGGCTCAGCTTGTGCCTGAGGCAGAGTCATTTGCAGCTGGTTCCAACAGCCGTGCAGGCTGATTGCCCGAGAGATGTGTTAGGACATACTTGGGAACATCGGCCACCTTGCCGTTTGTAGGATGGTGGTGCCGCAGCGATTGCTTGGTCTTGGCCACGGTGTTCATCCATAGCGATTCAAAGAGTTAAAGCCTTGTTGCTTCATGATGCGCTCGGCGATGGCAAGTCACGAAGCGGGTTGATCCATCTTCTTCTTAACACCAAGTCCTGCTCATTGGAGGGTGAAAGGTTGATCGCCGATGTGTCTCAGATGGGACGACAATCCAGTTCATCCAGTCGTGGCAATTTTCCTCCGAAAGCATCCGTCGAAAGCTCAAGTCGGCATATTACACCCACAGTGCACACGGCGATAGTGCACACAGCGATATCAGCAACCAGTCATCCTATGTCACCCGCGGGGGCGTAAACATAGATGTGCTTCACGCGGCACGGCCTGCGCTGGAGAGCAGCCTTTCCGCAGGGCGGCCTCGCGAGGGCGCGCAGCGTGGTGACCTGGCGGGTCCTTGCGCACCTGCTCCTGCCGGCCGGGTGCTCGTCGGAGCCCTTCTGCTCCCTTGCCCAGCGCGCGGCTCTGCGAGGGGTTGCCAGAGTGCTGTTGGCTGCAGCTGTCCGTGCCAGAGGCCCTGGCCGCGATGCCCCGCGCAGGAGCAGGGAGGAAGGCGAAGCGAAGCGAACGCCCGAGTCGTGCGCGCTCCCTTTGGCCAGTAGTTTGGCATGGCGTGGAGGCCGTGGCTTCAACACCGTGGCTATGTAGGCGGATTCACGTCGTAACTACCGTTCGGTACTCCTGGTAGCCTGTAACCATCGCAAGTCGTTCGAGTTGTTGTGTTTGTGTTGTCTTGGTGGGGAGAGGGGGGATGGAGGAGATAAGAGGAGGGTGGAGGGGAAACAGTCGAGAGAGGGGGTGTGTGGGGGAGGAAGGAGACTGTAGGGGAGAGGGGGTGCGAGATGGTTTTAGTCAGGCGGGGCCAGACACGGGAAGAGGCAGCATCGGCATGGAGCGGGCCACAGGCTGTTGCTGCCCAGCGCGCGCATTGCCGACCATGTCTACTCGCCTGGCAGCGGCGCGCTGCCTAGAGGGATGGGAGCAGAAGTGCCCCCAGCGGCAGGAGCAGACTGACGTGTGGGGGGCGGGCGGAGCGGGCCGATCGAATACACAGAACGGCATGCACATCAATGTTCGGAGGCCTGCGCGGGGTTCCCCGGGTCGATGTACCCCCTTCACCACCAAGCCCCCTCTCCGCGGCGC
>CAUYUJ010002828.1:45000-62500 GCA_963575745.1 Prorocentrum cordatum | reverse complement strand
TCCACGAATGGAGTTCCACTGGCTTCCAGACCCTGGACTCCTTATCTAAGGGTTCCTTATCCAGTGCCACCAACATAGGGCATCACGGAAGTTTCCGCTCGTCTCGGGTTGAGCGCATACCGGCGAACCGCGCCCAATGGTGCTCAATGGCGCCCAATAGCGCCCGATAACAAACGATGGCGTCGAGTAGCGTTCAGGTAGCGCCCCACAGCAGCCAGTAGCGCCCAATAGCGCCGTGTGGGGAGGACGTATTCTGTCTGCGTGTGCGCGCCATTGGGCGCGCCAGCGGGCGCCACGGGACCGACCAAGAGCTTCCGCGAGTGGCGTTCTGACGCTGCCCAGCTTGGCCTCGCGCAGAGGGGGGGGGGGGCAGGCGGGAGGGCTTCTTGGCAGGCGGCTGCTTCTCAGAAGGCGCGGGCCTTGTCTATAGATGCAAGGCTGGAGCCTTCTAAGATCCAGCCTCCCTCTAAGAAGCCTTCTTCCCTCCCCCTACCCCCTTGTGAGCGCCACCAACTAGCGTTAAGTCGGGCATGCCCCTCTACAGGAGGGACATCCAGGCATAGTGAGAGAATATCATGTTGACGATTGCTCGTCTTGTTCTGATCCTGCTCGGCTACTTGTGTACTCTCAGTTGTTCTTCCAACACCTGCCCGTAGGAGGGCGTGCCCGACCTAGCACCAACGCCGCCCAGCGTTCCGGCGCGGGCCGCGGCTCTCCAGTTCGGCGGGGCGCGCCGCGTGCGCGCCGGCGGCCGCGGGAGGCTCAAGGCTCGCCTGCGCGCCGGCGGCGGGTGGGGCGGGCGGGTCGCCGAGGGCTGGGCGACCCCTGGGGCGTTGCCCAGGAGTGCCTCTGGCGACTGGAGGCAAGAGTGACCTTTCGCCGGAGTGACCTGTGGTGCGGGCACAGATGGGAGATGGGCCCTCGGACGGCTGAAAACGAAGCGGTAGCAGCGGCTTGCGCGCCCAGGTTTGGTCTCCCCGCGCACCCCAAAAAACCGCGCACCAAAGGTCACTCTTACCCAGGGTCACTCTTGCGTGTACCCGACTCTGGCCCGAGGTGCCCCCCAGGATTGTGAATGGAACCCGTGTAATACCCTCATATTTACTCCTTATCCTTACCTCTCCTGCGCCTGGCCGTTTGGGCTCAGGTACTGAGATAGATCGATCAGACCTTGATCGTGCGGGAGGGAAAGATATCCATCTATCCCTCCTTCTCTCTACCAGCGGATCAGGGGTTCTGTACCCTTGTACCTCAACCCCATACACAGGTTATCAGCCCTTTAAAGCTCACCATCACCGACTCGCCCGCGGTGACCTCGCATGCGAGCCTGATGGAGCCACTTCGGCGCATGCGCCGCAAGGGTTCCATCGGCCCTTCGCGTCCGAGCTCTCCCACGGCCCGACGGCTCGGTGACGAGTTGGAGAGCATTAGTGCGGACTGTGTTGGTGTTCCAGATACCCCCCCCCAGCTCCCAAGGACCCGAGGCGCGACTAGCTGCTGAACTTCGCCGCAGCGCCGCCCGCGGGGGGACAGGAGAAGGAGTAGGAACAGGAAGGAAGGAGTTTCACACGCCGACCTTCGATCCTCCCTCCCCTTCCCCGTCGGGAGCAATCCCAACCGCGTCAGGCGAAAGCCTTACTGGTCTCGATACTCCAGGGCGCTTTCGCGCTAACCGCCGATGGACCTCAGGCGCTGGGACCCCCAGCCCTGCGACCGTCCCTGTGGCGGAGCACGTAGCTACCTTCGAGGAATTCAGTAGACCAGTGTCGGCACAGCCGCAGACGCGGCACCCCAAGGTATCATCGGATGAGACACCACGCGCACACACGGTCCGAGTCGCAGCTCGTCCGCGCGCAACCGCCGTGGAGCCCCAGGCCCATGCGGCGAAAGCAGGTCGAGCCCGCGCACTGCCTCTCAGAGGCCATGCACTCCCCGCGACAGGGGACACAGGGAAGCTGACGCTCCCCACCTCTCCATCTCAGACGACCAGCTGGCGGAGACGTCCGCCGCAGGTGACATAGCTGAGCTCAGAGACCAGGTTGAAACCTTCGTGTCCAGCCAATACTCTGGACTACTACAGAGCGTTCAGACGAACGCCACCGATACTGCAGCCATACGCCGCGATCTTGACGGCGCCTTAGGGATCATCGATTCCAGGATCGCCGAAGATCGACGCATCATAGGAGAACTGCAGTACCAGGTTGATCGTGAGGTGTCACACTCAGGTGAACGAACGGCGATGGTCGAGAACCTGCGCAACTATCTCGCGCAGATGGAGCAACAACTTGTGATCGTACGCGACACAGGCGTTTCGCGGTCAGGATTTTACATGATGAGATCCACGACCAGCTCCGCAACCGACCAACTCCAACCGAGGCCACAGACCTTGGCGACGTTCAGTCTCAGATCAATGATCTTCGATCTTATCTAGACCACACTACGGCGACGCTTCGTACCGAAGCACACACAAACTCGTCGAACCTGATCGACATGTTGCAGCGTACTGAGAGAGTCATCACTCAAAGGCTTGATGCGACCAACGCTGTCGTGCAGCCACTCGCTAACCGGATCTCTGACATAGAGCAGCGTTTTCCTGGTGTACAGGACGCCCTGGCAGAGTTGCGTGTCGGACGAGCCCAGACTGATCAGCTGGATTCTCCTCCCACGGTTTACGATTTCGCCCGCCTCAATGACAGGTTGCAGGAGGTTGAGAAGGCGGCGGACCACGCGCAGTTAGAGCTCTCCCAGGTCATTCATGAAAGAGATACTGAGAAGGTACGTGTAGAGAGTTACCTCACACGTCTGGAAAGCGAGATGGAGGCACAAAGCGCCCGTCTCCGAGAATACGAGCATCGACTTGATCGGCATTCACAACGGTCTCGGGATACTGATGAGTATACACGCCAAAAGGTGGACCAAATACAAGAAGACATGACGAGCTGGACGAATCAGCTGATCGACCACACTAACGACACCAATATCCACCTTCGACCTGCAGCCGACCCGCACAGGCCGACGGCAGCGTCCGCCGAAGCACCACAAGCTTCAGCAGGACAACAACGACGTACGTCCCCAGGAGCCGCCTCCGCGGCAGCTTCTGCACAGACACGTCATGTGTCTCCTGTGCGCACAGAACCAACCACCGACGGTGCACCGATACCCTCACAACAAGTGTCTGCGGTGTCGGTCCATGCAACGACGCCTATCAAGGAGTCAGACACCGTCCGTGTACCTGTCTTGCCTAAGATCACGCAGCTGCTGGAGTGGCAGCAAAGAGTGCGGAAGAACTTCGGGGCCGCCTCAGGGCGACCATCCAAAGCATACGCCTTCCTATGCGTGGCAGAACAGCCCGAATGTACATTCGAGGATTTACAAGACAGTGGAGACTTTGAGAGCATCGATTGCAAACTCGCAACCGCTCTGAGCGACATCTTATCCTCAGACTTACGCTACCAAATCAGGCTCATCGAGACCAGAGAGCACAAAGCAGGACGCATGCTCAAAGGACGCCAGATATACTGGCATATCCTACAGTCCTACAAAGTGACAGCCGTTGACGACGATCTGCACGATTTCGAGCGCCTTAAAGAACTGAGGATGAGAGATGAAGATTTGCAACGTTTCATTACCGATTGGGACGCCTTACTCTTGGAATGCCGAGAAGAACCCGATCCAAAGATATTGGAATCGCTATTTCGCACGCAGATTCGTAGACATGCATGGATGAAACAAGACATGTACGAGTACCAGCGCATGAAGATGAGCGACCCGAATCGTACCTACGGTTGGCTTCGACAGCGTGTCCTGGACATACTGGAAAATGAAACAATTGGAGAATAATCAAAACAAGCTACGGTACGAACGTGAGACACGATCTCAGGTCAACGCGTGCGCTGCATGGAAGAAAGGCAATTGTCGCAACGGTGAACGGTGCAAGGCTTTACATGCATATTCCAGGGACTGGAAGAACAACAAATCTTCCAGAACATCAACGGCTGGTGGCAACCCCCGCCGTAGTATGTCCACCCCTGCGAATCACAAGAAGCCAGCATCGAAACCATTCTGCTTCGATTTTGCCAAGCGCAACACATGTACCAGAGGTGATAAGTGCAACTTCCCACACGTCGCACAGTGCAAAGATTTCGCGCAGAACAAGTGCACAAAAGGCGACAAATGCACATACGCTCATCTTGCACCTGGTGCAAAGACTCCTGAACGAAGCCCGAGTCGACCACGGACTTCCAGCCAGGACAGCCGTGGCCGATCACCATCCCGCGGATCAGGAAGCCAACGGTCTTCACAACGCGGGGGGTTTCGCTACGCAAGCGATTCACGACAGGGACGTGACAACCGACGCCAATACGACCGATCCCGTTCGACATCCAGGAGGTCCCAAGACTCTCGCAGCCAATCGAGAAGTCGTTACGACAGATCTTCGAGATCTACCTCCCGAGGACGAGACAATCGTGGCGGCGGACGCGGCAGTCCACGCGGCCGTGATAGATCATATGGTAGTGACAAAGGACGTGGCAAACGGTATCCGAGCCGCGGATCGTCCCGTGGTTCACCCAACACCAGAGCACGTTCTCCTGCCAACTTTCGACGTTCACGCCGTTCAGACCGCAGTTACGTCATCCGTGACAAGACCCTCATGGCCAACACTAAGGCCACAGCGACATCTAACAAGACACGTCGTCGGATACGCTTCGACGCGCGCAACGTGGACTACTATTTCCATACCATATCTGGCAGAGCCAGACTGGACAAATGGAAGGAGCTGCCGAATGAGGGTGACACCGTCAAAGTACCAGATGCATTACCACAAAAATGGTGGGATGAAAGTGCAGAGGCCTTACGAGAATGTCAAAGAGAGGCACGACTATGGTACGACGAACTATACGACTACCGACACAACAAAGAGTCGGTGGCCACACCAACTGCGATCCGAAAGCATGACGACACTGTCAAGCAGTCATCAAGGACTGACCAGACGACGACAACGACAAAGCAAGTCGACCCTCCACGTTCGACTGCAGCATTGACAAGGTCTTGGGTTCTCGACAGTGGTTCCGCCCATCATATTCAGGGAAAACATGAACTTACGCAGACCGAGTCGGATCGCATATCTATTCGCGAAGAGCATATTCTGGAAACTGCAAATGGTGATCGTACCGTCAACGAGCACTACGACATACGGCTACCCGAGGTTGGACTGCATAGTTCAGCCCTTGCTTTACCAGACTGCCCATCATTACTGTCAGTTGGAAAATTGATTGAGGTTGATGGCTTTCGACAGCTTTGGGATCCTGAGCTGGGCTACATGCTTCAGGATCCGGGGGGCCAATGGTATAAGATTCCAGTCAACAATCGAGTGCCAGAGTTACGACTCGACGACTTAACACGGATACCACCACCACGTTTATGCACTTCGTCAGCACCCCGCCGTCGTCAGCGAAAGCGTTCATCCGCCCGCTGTAACGACGCTTGTTGGCGCTGCAAAACTACAGAGCAACCAACCACTGCAGACGAGCTACGGCCCCACATAGGGACCTGCCCCAAGAGACCACATGTCGGAGAGGGAGGAGGAGCACGGACCACCATGGTCGAAGAACCTCCCGACACAAGCACAGGCGAGCCTAACGCGGACACAACCACCGACTCGCCTACGTCTCAGACGCAGTGTTCTCCTCCACAATGCGGGGGGTTAGATATAGCTCAAGCAGATAACGACATACCGACAGAGACACATATACGAACGCATCACGACAATGATCGAGTTCTCCCCAACAGACAAAAGAAACCGATCGACCCGATGCATTACATGACTCACAGCCCAAAACACCCTGACTGTGAGATCTGTTCTCGTACGATGGCACAGAATGCCCCGTGTAGACGTCAGCGCAAACCACATCCACCGGCAGACCCCACCGACGAAGATAACGCCTACGAGGCTTTTGCCCCGAAGAAGTTCGGTGAGGCTCTAACTGCCGACCATGTCGTACTGGCCAAAGACGATGCCGCGGACAAGCATGGCGACAAATATGCACTTGTTGTCCTTGACAGATATACTGGCATCTTCATGGCCTACCCAGCGCTACACAAAGACGCAGCTACCACAAAGGCATCCTTTCAACAGTTCATCGCCGCGAACGATGAGGTGAAGCATATCTATACAGACAACTCTGGAGAGCTTCAGAAAGCTTGCCGCCAACTGGGATGGAGACACGACACGAGTACGCCACATCGTCCACAGACAAATGGATTGATTGAACGCGTTGTCAAAATTGTCATTCTCGGTACCAGAGCTGTGTTACATATGTCTGGTCTGGGACACGAGCGGTGGAAAGAGGCCATGCAAGCCTCTTGCTGTGGACGCAATTTTGTGCATACATCCACGGGCGTTGCCGCCCTCAACGAGGGGCATGCAGAAAAGACAGCTCATGAAATGCGATTTGGCGAAAGCTCTCCTGGGCACTGTATACCATTCGGTGCTCGGATCTTTTGGAAATGCCTCAACCCCGAGATTAACAGCGAGACTGCAAAGTTTAAGGAAAATACTCGGGAAGGGTTATTCATGGGATACCACTTACACTCTGGTGGACGATGGTCAGGTGACTACCTTGTTTTGGACACGGCTACATACGCCAAGAATCCTGATGGTGAACTGTGTCATGTGCACAGAGTCAAAGACATCATCATTCCTGACGGCAAGTTCACCTACCCAGTGAAAGATGGTACCCTACGACATCATAACCCTGAGGCACACGACGAGGTGAAGGCATCCACTTCTCGCCCCTTGGGTGACAAGCCAATTCCTGATCCTCCACTTTCCTACCCTAAAGAATGGGATGATCCATCTATGATGACAACGGAAGATAACGCTGTTGATATCCAGACATCGGCCTCTGAAGTTGCTGCACCAGCGCCGGAGCCAGACTATTGGGAACAGCGTGGATATTGCGTCATCAGACACATTCGTACTCCAAGAAAGAAACTGTTCATCCCGACGGACGACGTCATGAACATACCTGTACCTGTTGACCAACTCGACGTGACACGAGATTTCAAAACGACTTCTACTTTTGAGGGGGAAAGTAATTTCCGAGACGTTTGGGATGGTGTTAGCGCCAACGACCACAGGGAGTTAAGTGAGCCGTGGACAGGCACGATTCAGTTCTATGAGCTTCCAAAAATAACGCCAGACGGCAAAATGGTGGTTCGTGGACGCGAGACACGTGTGCAGACTACTACACGTCCTGATCACGTTCTTCCCGAGCCTTGGAAAACACTTTCTCGTGGACAGCAAAAGAAAGAGATCGATTACGCCAACGACGTTAAACGAGCTCGAGAAATTCGTGATCGCGCCGCACTAAAAGTGTGGACAAGACAGGATAAACAGGTCAACAATTTCCGTACTACTACATCAGGCGGACCAACCTGGAATACTGTGGAACGACGGATTACATACGACACTGACAATGGCGACGTCATCCGCGACGAGAACGTCAAAGGCGTGACAAACAAAGAAATACTGTATGCCAAATTACCTGGTGGGCCACGTGACATTACCACGGTATTATACTACCGTCAACTACCACAACAGCATGATGGAAAAGAACGTGCTTTGGTATTTGTGGATAATGAGGGAACCGACTTTGGGACTTTGAACCCGCTTATACGCAAGTTCACCCAGTCGGTAGTAATACCAACCATGCCACGTGAGACCAACTACACGCCGGCACACAGTGATAAAATACCACATTCGACATGGTCACGCCCAGCATTAGTTACCAGAAACCTGGGTGAGAAAGAAGTTGCCGCAGAACCACGTGCACAAGAAGCCCTACGAAAAGAATACGAGATATAGGAAAAGAAACAAACATGGATGTTGGAGACTGTTGCAGAAAAAGCTGATATTGAGTCACAAGCTATCCGCAATGGAACAAAGGTGCATTTCTTCAATATCTTGGAGTTATCTTCAGTCAAACATGAGGAACTTCCTCCTGATCTACGTAAATTCAAGGGCAGAGTGGTGGTTCAGGGCAATACAGGCAAAGATGAAACTGGTTTGGCCGCCATATTCGCAGACGCCGCTTCCAGTGCTTCGCATATAGAGGCTTCCAAACTTTGCGATGCTACTGCGCTATTACCGCAATATGCGGGAGAGCAAAGTGACGCACTTGGAGCCTACACGCAGGCATTACTATACGGCGACGGACGAATTGATCCAGTTGATACTTGGATTACTATACCCAAATGGCGACAACCGACATCATGGTCAAAATACAAGAACCCAGTGTGCCGATTGCGATTGGCACCATACGGACACCCTCTCGCAGGTGTCTTTTGGGAACGAAAATGCCGCACATGCTTGGAAAGCGTCGGTTTCGAACCTATTTCAGGATGGGAATGCGCATGGAGACGCAACAAACTGGGACTGATACTTTCAGTATATGTGGACGATTTTAAATTGGCCGGCCCAGCTCATAATCTACAGACTGGCTGGGATTATATTCGCAAAAGCGGTATCGATTTGGACCCACCTACCCCATACTCACAATACTTGGGTTGTGGACAACAAGCATACGATGTACCGCAGAACATCTTCGACAAAATAATGTCCACAATACGCCCTATGCTACCTGCACACAATGAAAAATATTATAATACGGCCAAACACGTTCGTGGTATTCGACATGATATGCTTGGTTTTACAGATCAGTGCATTGAGCGATACCTGGAATGCGCCTCCAAGCGCGCCCAGGGGACAGGGTCACGTCGGAAACGATCCGACTCGCCGAGGGCTTCCCGATCCAAATCGCCAACATCCTCCGGGTCGGTCGCCAGACCTACTAGTGTGCTCAACGCACGGCCACGATCATCCAGTCCAGCAAAATCGGTCGACCCGACATCTACCAATACCATGCCCGCCACATACCATGACTTACCCGACGCAGAGACCCCTGGCATAGAGGACACCTCCTTCACTGAGTCCGACTATTCAGACGAGGGCGTCTTCGGCCAGGACGCGGCAAGTGTATTAATGAAGATCCTGTACTTGGCACGTTGCTGTCGTTTCGATCTTCTACATCCGGTATGTATGTTGGCCAGAGAAATTACCAAATGGAATACTACATGTGACAAACGTCTACATCGGTTGATATGCTACATCAAAACGACGCGTACACATTGCTTACACGGATGGATAGGCGATTCGTCAGACAAGTTATCCATCATGCTCTTTACTGACGCCTCGTTCGCTGATTGCATTACATCATCCAAATCCACTACCGGTGTTTTTGCTGCGCTTGTTGGACCCAATACGTTCTTTCCAGTCAACGCTGTATGTAAGAAACAAACGGTTGTTTCACATTCATCTACTGAATCGGAGATTGTTGCTCTCGATTCCGCACTACGACTGGAAGGGTTACCACTACTATAATTCTGGGAAGCCGTGGTGGGAGTTGCCAAAACATGCAACGAGAAGAATACATGCCTGAGCTGCCATCGACACGTTGACTCGGCGATGTGTCCTACATTGGCAGCCAAAAAGAAGCGTAAACCATCGCCTCGCAAGGCACCCCCTACACGGGGATCTTCTCCTAGCCGTAGGCAACTACCGCTAAATACGGATTTACCTACGACTCCAAAGAGACGTACGATATCCCATGAAGGTACTGTACTACACGTGGATCCAGAGCCAGCTCCAGAGATCAGTGCACCCAAAGTACGTCTTATCGTCCTGGAGGATAACCAGGCCGTTATCAAAATTGTCCAAAAGGGACGTACACCAGCACTTCGTCATCTTCATCGTACTCATCGTATCAATCTGGATTGGATATGCGAAACATGCCAACTTGAACACATCGAGCTTAAATACGTAGGAACAAAAGAGCAGATCGCAGATATGATGACCAAACATTTCGAGACCAAGAAAGCAGACCTTTGGAAGGATCTCTTAGAACACTCGCTTATCTTTCCCGTTACTCCGATACAATGTCCGCCGATACGAGGGCCTCGGAGGCCCGACGGTTTACCTCATGAAGCGGAACCTCCTAAATTGAATGGATGCCCAGACATATGCAAGATATTGCTGACGGAAAAAGGAAGATGGGGCGAGGTAGGACCAGAATGCGGATTTCAGTGTGTTGGGCAAGCTAACCACGAGGGGCTATGTGCATGCATGTACCACATTGGCGTATCAGCCGCAGATATTGCGTCGCGCACACCTCGTTCACGCGCACGCTCACCGCACGGTAGACATCCCCGCCATCCCCCCTCACCTCCACGAGATGCAGAGAGAGTTAGGACATTGATTATTCGTTCACGCCGCAGCAATTTTACGACTCGAGCTGCAAAGCTTACAAGCATCCTGTTCGCCGCTTGCGAGGCGAATATAAGTGAGATCGGTTCTGATCCCGACCCCCCCATCCGCGAGATGGATCAGGCACAGCCGCTCAACCTCGTCGGCTGGCCCATCGGCTACGACAAGGAGTACGACCCGAACGCCAGGGACGACGACCGCGTGGGCTTCGCGTACCACGCTCAAACTGGTCGTCCTCGTGATCCCGAAGATGGTTACATATAGATACATCAACGGCGTGCTGATCGAAGCGGAGAGTTCGATCTTCGCGTGCCCGACGAATCCTCTATTCGAGAACTTGCCCGCTTCGCGTCCGTCGAGGCTAAGAAATGGGCCAATACCGAGAGTGGATCCGCCGGCGGCAACACCAACTACGAGTACAACACGTTCACAGCTACGCCGTGGCTATCATTCATGCGTGCTATGTGTATGATTTCCAGCCTTTTCAATTGTAATCCTTCAGTACAAGAAAGTGTTCGTGGACTACATGATCACTTGAACGCGGTGACCCCAGGATCACACCGCAAATGTCCACCAGAAAACTTCACGACAATGATACTGAAGACGGAGTGGATGATGATTCACAACGATTGGTCCAAAATTGGCAGTGCAGTACTGGGACAATACACCGAGGACAGCGTTACGGATACACAAAGATACTACAACAATGGTCTGTGTGCACCATCCGATGTATACCAGAATGGATTGGTAACGCCATGCTATGCTCCTAGAATTGATCGTGCAATGGCCAGTTACCTACTCGTCCACCTGGCATCGCCAGGACATCGGATACATCTGGACACATCGGCCACATTGTTGAAGATAACTTGGTCACCAACATGAGAGCATTATCCGACCTTAACCAAACAAACAAGTTCCGCCGCAAGCTTACTACATGGTTGACTGCGCGCGGAGGCTTTGGAAGTATCGGATCAAACTCCAAGACGGTGGCAACACCATCCGACCATCCGAATGGTTGGGTGGCGATATTGGACGATCCACAAGATACGGAACGTACCTATCGTTGGACACCATACAACGAGGGCAACGACTTCTTCGGTGAAGCCGCTGACCAGATCGGTTCGAATGACCCTGGCCTTACTCCTGGCAATGATGTTGACCCATTTGAGCTGGACCACGCAAAATACAGTGCCTTCTGTGGTGGTCGTTTGGTTTCTACCCTACTATCAGACAATGGGTGGCACTCCCTCATACAAGAGGACTTGGGACTACTATTGCATCATGCGTTTGGGCCATCGGGTCACGCGTACAAATGGACCAACTTGTATGCTGACTCAACATGGATCATGCAGCCCAAGAAAGGGGCCAATCGTGCAAAACACAAGAAGTATCCTACTTTCGGCATCGACGAGCTCAACGCTGCTCAGAAGAGAATCGACCTCGCCAATGCATCACATACTGCTCTTGTACCTCTATTTATGCCGTGCCTCAACCGCGCGGATTGCATGGGCGGCGCTACTCTTGAGCACTTGTCGACCATTATCCGCGACGACATCATGATGTGGGCATTCTCATTTGGCAATTGTAGGGGATGGTTCATACAGAATGACACGCCGATCGGTCAAGATTGCGTTCTCTTGCCTGAAGCTGGTTATGAAGACATACGCTACGGTGTGGAGGAACTACGCAAGCAACGTTTCGAGAAAGAAGATAGCCGTACCAACGCTATTCTCAACAATCAGTTTGATAACACCCTCGAGCAGCGCAATATGATCAGGAAGATCCGCGAAGCCAGAGGCCTCATGTTCCAAAGCGACAACGCTTCCATCAAGAAGTGGCGCGAGTTGAATGAGACTATCTGGGATTACTGGGCCAAGGATTTCCCATCACACGTAAAACAAAGACACTATTGCAGGGGACTCTATGCCATGGTAGTATGGAGCGCGAACGACATCGCATGTGCCAATCATGGACATAACACCATCGACATGCGCCGACATCAGAATCGTGCTCCTACTAACGTATACGAGCTCCAAAAGATGGAATGTGAGGGCGGCGTCCCGACGCTCATGCCCGTGCGCGTGCTCGTGGACGTATCACGTTTTGCCGACGTGATGCAGTATTTCCACTGCCCCACGGTCATGGGACCTGGAAAAGCAGCGCAATGGGGCGTACATCCGAACTTTGATCACCACACGAGCGACCTGATCAATATCATGCAGAACCGTGGTATCACTGTTCTTCCATCCGACCATTGGGTGGATACGTGCGACAGGATTACCCCACAGGCTTGGCACGCCAAGCAGAATAACCATAACATGGCAATGTTTACAACGCAATTTTGCGACGCAGTATGCTATCGCAGTTTCTGCGCTTTGATACAATCTCTGCCTTCTCAGCCATATCCATTCAGGCCGCCATTGCTGACTGCTGTCACGGATAATCAGGCCTACACGCAGGCCAAAGAAATCATGGCAGCCCTCGATTTCAGAGAAAAGTTGACAAACGAATGGGAAAGAGACCTCAGCCTCACAACGTTGATGGCGCAGACGGCAAACGAGATGGCTCATTGTGCGTGGATGGCGTCATGTGCCGAGGGCACATTGCCGGCATCACTGCCTGCCGAGACAGGCGACACCACTGAGCCTACTCCTGGAATGTCGACACGTACGCCAGCACCTGACCCTGGCGATCCTGACCAAACCCTTCCTGATAATGATCCATGGGTTATCGCATACAACGACTTATTCCAGTACCTCATGCTGTTGATCAAAGAATACCCTGGGGCTTGGGCATCTTGGCATTCTCTTGAGAAAGATGAACTCCTGCATCCCAAGATCGTCAAAACTGTTGAAGATGCACATGCAGTTACTTGGGTTGTATTCGAGCAATTCTTACATCAGACCAAAGATTTGGATGGAGATGATAATGCAACCAAAGCAAGAACCATTGCAGAAGATAACAGGTTGTCTTCTCACCGCATCGGCCCAGCTGCCGAGAACGAGAAGAACATCGAGGCATGCAACACATTCTTCAAGCAGAATGCACTGGATCGAGTTGCTTTGGGTCATGACCCTGATGTTCCTACATCCGTATGGAAGGCAGCTGCTGACACAGCACAGCCAGCCCCACCAGGCCCATTGCCTGATCCACTGCAACCTGGACCGCAATCGATAAAAGTGTCGCAACCATCGACTCCAGAACCCAAAGCAAAACAACAACCAGCAGATCAGCTCCCGAAAGCTGAGGCGGTACCGATCCCTGACGACGGCACCGACCTTGAGGCCATGGAGCTGGAGGCAACTCCTGCCGAGGAGGAGCCTTCTCCACATGAGATGAATATATTGTCATGGCAGGACAGCTGTGAGCGTTCCATGCATGAGGATACCAGCAAGATCGGGATCTTCGACAACTCATGCACTATTCGCGAGTGGAAGCTACAAGCAGGCGTCAAAGATGACCATCCATACATGTGCCCAGTGTTGCGGGGCACGCGTGCGACCAATGGATTTGCCTGCATGGGAGACCATGAATGAATGGTACGAGGAGCTATTGCATGATGATAGTGTGATTGGCCATGCGCCTGACATTGCACAGTCTGGTTGTTTCCCAGAGTGGAAATGGATATCATTACCACATTACGACGATGTACGTTATGGCCCCGAGCTAATTGAGGAAGAATGGCTGGGAACAAACAAATACATGAGCAAAGACATTACGACCGTGTTACGCCATGAGATTCATTACAAAAAGTTTTGGATCAACCAATTTCATGACAGACGTATCAATATCTGGGAGAAAACAGCAAAGAATGAGTGGAATATTCCAAGCAATTGGAAATCCTTTAAAGAGATGGTCGAATGGAAATTCAGAGATCGCAAAGACAAACACAATGGACCATCCATGAAAGCCGCAGTGGCACACTTTAAGAACGATGGTGAACATGATGGATATACCGATTGGAACGATTACTATCCGATATTCATTATTCGTGCGCTCCAGAAGCATATTGATTCGCAGAAAAACAGAATCGAGATATATGCCAAGCCGATCCCTGAAGGAGGTGACCCCAGTTCTTTTGACTGGAACAGCGTCATCGCTATTCGGTGCGTTGGTGGTCACAGTTGTGTCAATCCATCTTCCAAGCCATGGAATATGGGATGGGAGAGCCTACAGTGGACAGATGTTAAATATCTCCATCACGGCACAGCATCCCGCGCTTGGAAGAACATATTGAAGACAGGGATCATTCCCCGATACGTTGATCCAACTTCTCAGAGAGACAAATATCATAAACCAGCACAGCGATCTGAGGCATTCTTTAGTTCTAGCACATATTTGAACAATGTTCAAAAGAATCCACACACTTCAGTGGAATCATACAAGTTCAATAACTACAAGAACGAGGTCGAGCTGGTGATCAACATGGAAATCGCCACAAAAGCAGGTTGCAGATGTTGGTTGGGTGCTCAGGGCGCCATCATGACAGAGGATGTGGTACCCGCTGCGGCAATTATTGCAGTTCGCCGCCTCAAACCACACCACATGCATGGCCAGCAGTGATGGCCAGATGGCGACCCATGGGACTACCCGCCATTGGCAGCAAGAGAGCCATTGAGCAAGTACGAGATTTGCGCCTGCCTTCCTGGAGAGCTCATCGGCGACCCTCCTGGATTGGCACCTATCGACCCCGACCAAAACATGGAGCCTCCAAGGACGACGTCAGCGTCAGCACCCTCGGCCAAGCTGGGGGAAACCCCTGCTGGCCGTACATCTGCAGAAGACTCCTTGGATGAACAAATAGTCCGCGCTATGATTCGGGAGACCAATCACAAAGCAGATGATAAAGAATGGTTAATTGCATTATCATACTGTCGCGAAGCTCTTCGACCGATCACATCGAAGATCATGCAAAAAGATTGGGACCGTCGCCCTGCATTTAATGATGTTCGAATGGGAGACTTCATTGTCGTCAAGAATTGGGGTTCTACCAAATGCTTTCATTACGACAACCACTGGCCCAAAGGCAATCACAATACCAAGATTGCCTTGTCCAAGGGACACATATATGGTCCAATCATCCATTTCGGCATCTTCGACAAGTTCTTTGCAGTACAAGTACCTATTCTCAACTACGGTTTACGATGGGTAAATATATGGTATAATGACAAAAGCATGCCCCTCAAGGGCGCTGTCTTTGCATTACCGATTCGTATCGAAGAACACGCCATTGACCCAACGTGGATGGAGACCGCCCTGGAAGGTCCGACATCATGCAGCGAAAAGATACTCCAGCACAAGACTGACGGCAGTTTACCATACCTTGGCATGCCGAGCATTCTTAGACCACGTATTCCGCGTACACCGCCAAGAAGGCCCGCTCCTCGGACACCCGATCCAGACGAGCTGGTGGCCACACCTGCCGAGGACAACGCCCGTGCGGGCGACAATCCTCGACAGACTGCAGCATCATCACGTGATCCATCGATCACCGTAATCGTGGACATATCGAGCATACCGCTCGCTGCTGAAGAGAAAGCTGCGAACGACAACATGAGAGCAGACCTCTCGGCAGACATCCAAGCAGATGAGGAGATTGAGGCAAGTATCCTCGACAACAACATTGACCCGCCATCGGACTTCCTTAACCATCCAGATTACGACCCCGACGAGGATTCAAGATGGATTAAACAGTCTGATGACTGCTGTGTGTATTGTTGGACATCGGATCTGCTGGTGGATTCGCCTATGATCAAGATGAAACAGATCATCGAGATACACAGTGGCGCAGACAGAATCGTAATGGACAAAACTCAGCCGCATTTACAATTTGAAATTCGATTTGGACCGAAAGCATGGAATGCGGAGTCATACCAATTGAACTACAATCATACCCACAAATGGGCACGTGACTTACCTAATTGCAGTGCAGATCATTTCTTCAAAAAGTTGGTACACTACCTCGACCCAGAGACTATCGAGGAGTCGACCACAGGCATCCTTCAATGGATTTCCAAAGTATACCAGAACATCTTGAAATATAGTATTGCGGAGCTTCCAGATTTCGCCAAAGAGGCCATCCATGAGAACCATCCTGCACTTCAGGCATTGCGTGACCTATTCAAAAATTGTACTGAGACATACGGTAATCCAGATTTTCCTGTATGGGAAGGGCTGGTGGAAACACCTGCTGCGCCTCGTGAACAAGGCGCCGAGCAGGATATTCCCCAGGATCCAGGCAGCGTTGCGTCTGCAGCTCCCGATCAGGAAACTATGGTACGTATCATAGCCGAGCAGACGGGACTCAAGCGCGAGGAGGGCGACAACGAGGCTACCTTGCAAGAGAAAGCTCGCCGTCTTCGTGAGGAGGACGCATGCCATGGCGGTACCGAGGATACCGACAACACCAAGATAGAGTACAAAGGGCTGCCAGGGGAAAGGTAGTCTAGGATCGAGATCGAGGGTTTAAGTAGATCGATCGCTTCCAGACCGAACACCGAGATCAATCGTGAGGCGATCAACCAGATCGGTCAGAGCCTCGCTCGCGGTCAGGACACCCGCTGGGGATCCCGCGACCACCTCACTTCGGAAGGGGCACCCGAGACGATCTTGCATCCCATACCGCTCTGTCAGAATTGCGGCCGAGATCTGCCCCTCGGGATTGTCACAGGTGACGGCGCACTTTGTGATATCTGTTGGCAGTATACCGTGGCCGTAGGCGCCACGGGTAAGAGCACCGCCACGCAGAGCGATCTTGCGTACCTCCAGAAGCTGACGAATTGGATCAAGACGACACTCTCGGAGGACCACATCGCGAGATACATGAAGGACGGTGCGCACGTCATTATTATGACGGGTGCGCGATCGCATGCAGGCAACGAGAAAGATCAGTTGCGGAGATTGGCCAATGTGTCCAAAAAGAGGCATCAGAAGTGGGTCGAAGCAGGTAGCCCTCCTGCACATGAGTGCAGACTGGTGGGCGAAGCCGACGACGACCGACCTCTGTATTACCCGTTCGCCAATCTCGTACAACGCTTTCTCAACGACCTCAAGTTCCACCACCAAATGACAGGTGCCCGCGTGAACGTCGGCAAGAAGCCCTGGACAGTGGAGGACATGCGCGATGCGTGGGACATCCTCGACGTCAGCATTAGGACAGGACAGGCTGGTCGGAGG